>ML366889.1:0-80692 GCA_005239505.1 Nicotiana paniculata | reverse complement strand
CCCCCCCCTTGCCCCCCCCCCCCCCTCCCCTCCCAGAGTTAAGATCATGGTCTCTTTAATTCTTCTCTGATCTAAACATGGATTTCCCAAGAACAACATAGATAATAATCTTGGTGAAACTAGTGGGTAGTTAACACAAGTATCTGTGGGTTCGACACTCGACTTATAATTTTACTACTTATACGACCAAGTGTACTTGCATGTGCGTTTGGGAACAACATTTCTTACGTTTTAATTAGAATGAAATATTCCTAGTGTTTTAAAATAGTCCTTTGTTTTAGTCAAAAGGAAAAAAGACGTGCAGTTATATTGAAGAACAGATTTTAATTTACACATATTGATAACTTGGGTTTGTGATAATTTGTAAAATACATACGCTTGTCACAAGTAGGATAAATCAAAAAATACGTGAATTTTTCTTACTACTATTATAAAGTGACTTTGTTTCATTCGATACAAAATAAATTTTTCTTAATTATTTTTTTCTTGATTTATTTCATTATTTGAAATGTATTTATCAATCAATTTGTTTGTTGATTCAACAAAGAGTTGTGTATTAACTTTTGGAATATTAATGCTAGATAAAAATTGATCGATGTAACTTTGAATGAATAACTTTAGAAAATACGAAAATTCCATATTAATCGAGTATTTTTTCATTTTACTAAATATTAGTGTTTATTTCTAGAGTTATTTCTCTTAGATAAAGATTAATGTTTATTTATGCAGTTTATTTCTTTTTCTCTTTTGTAATTATTTCTATTTGATTTTTGGTTGTACTTGTTGTATTAGTGAAATACTTCATTTTGCTTTCTATCAGTAATGAATTTGGCCAATTTCCATATTCAATTTGACTAAACGATTTGTTAATTATCTGATTACTAATTAAGAAATTATTTTCCTTATCGTTTCATTCGACTCATCTATTTCTTTGAATCTAAATAATACAATTAGATTTACTTTTGAAAGTTCCTTTTTAAAATAAATAAACTACTTTTGATAAACCATTTTTTTGTTTTTTGAGACTCTTCGAAATAATTTTATTTTTCCTTTTAAAACTTTTATTGTAATAGAATATTTCTTTTTTATATTTTCCAAAATAATACAAATTGTCCATACGTAAAATCCAATTGAGGAAAAACTAGAATAACACTGTAGGAACCTCGTGCGGAAGGTGCACTAGAAGATGGTTGCCCCATGTGAGTACCCCCATGTCCCTGTAGCTAGAGCACCACAAGTAACCTGAAGTGCAGACTGAAATGGTCGACTGATAAATCCTCTGCCGTGAAAGTTCTTTCCCCTATAGTAGGAGCCACCAAATCCTCCAGAACCACGAGGCTTCTAAGACTCCCTATCCTCTCTCTCCTGACCACGGATACGCTGCAATCTCCTAGCAATCTCCATAACGTAGTGGAAGGGAATATCAGTCTCCAACTCATGTGCCATTCCAAATTTTGAGACTATAATGGAGTCCCTAAATAAAAATGTGGACTCTCTCTCTAACAGTGGAAACCAAAGTAGGTTCATGACGAGATAACTCATCAAACCCCATAGCATACTTAGACACAAACATAGTTCCACAGAGCAACTGCTCGAACTCGATGCGCAACACATACCTGAGGGCATATAGAACGAACTCCTTCAAAAAGAGATCAGACAACTAATCCCAATTAAGGGGCACTGCATCAGCTATCATACTCTCCTCATAAGTCTCCCCCGGTCTATACGCCAGCCTCGTTAGCTAGAAAGTAGTGACGTCGACCCCGGTCACCTCCACTATGGCCATAATGCACAGAATACATTGACACTAGTCTAGAAAAACATGTGCATCTTCAGAAGTTGTGCCACTGAAAAATGGGAAGAGAATAATTGATGAACCTCTCTAACCTCTTCTGCTCCTCCTCTAACTCCACTGGCCTAACCGCGGACAGAACCGCAATCACGGGCTGCACAGGCATAGCACTTAAAGCCTGATCAACATGAGCCTGCTGATCTGGAGTACGAGCGGTGGGAGTCTGAGATCTTCCCTAACCTAAGAAGTAGCTGATGCGACCATAATCAATCTCGCCTGAGACAAGGTACCAAATATGTTAAAAAATGTGCCAGAGTCTCATGTTGTACGAGGGTAGCAACATGCACCTCAGGTGTCTACTCCCCAACTAGAGCTACTGGTGGTTGCTCAACTGTTGCTCTAGCAGGTGCTCTCATTATAGCACGTGCACCACCACGGCCTCTGCCTTTTCCCCGTCCCGTAGAAACACCAACCCTAGGGGAAGCATCATTACTGTATCTGAAGCTCGTGTCCTCAGCATCTGAGAATTGAAATACCTACTAAAATTCTAAAATGTATATATCTGCACGATAAGGAACAAAAGAAGTGAAATTTTTCAAAGAGTTCGTAGCCTCTCGAAGATAACTACACACGTCTCTGTACTGATCCGCAAGACTCTACTAAACTTTCTTGTGAATCGTAGAACCTATGAACCCGGAGCTCCAATACCAACTTCTTACGACCCTAATTTCTTAATAAAGGTTGTGATGGCACCCAGTCTCCAAAACTAGGAAAGCATATCACCTAACATTATTTTAAACAGTAAAAACATGATATAACGAAATTGAGTTTAATATAAATGCGGAAATAGGAGTAATATAGGTCAAAGTGGCAATACTCAACATAATTGTCACGCCCCTAACCCAGGTAGCACGGCCGACGCTAAACCGAGTGAACCCAACCGAGAAAGCCTGTTAGATTTCATCCTACCCAACTCGTCCCTGAAAAAGAGGATATGTACTCCATTAATCAAACACTGAATAGATTTCATTAACAACTCCCATTTCATTTCCATTAGTAGCTTCATTCATGATTTCCAAAATATTACAAGTTTATAGGTATAATGAAAAACATTGTTTTCCAAATGCCAACATTTCTATTTCAATTCCCAACATCGAACACCACTCACAACCTGTCTACGGATCCTCTAATTACAACAGAAGAGTAAATGGAAATGCCGACATTAAAGCCCCGGCTATACCTCAAAAACAATACATAAGGAGCAAAAGATACATGACCGCGAAATAAAGCGGCGCTGGCCAAGTCAACTGGGAAGAGAGTGTACAAGCTATCGGTGATCAATGCCCCTGTTGTGGAACCACCCGCATATGTTAAGGATGTAGTGCCCCCGCCAAAAGGGACGTTAGTATCGTCAAATAGCACTAGCATGTATTAGTAAATTCCTCTTTCAAAATAGCATGTCAATATAAGAAAAGGAGAAACACAGAAGAAGCAAGTCACAATCAACAATATTCAAATGCCTAGGTATAGCATAACCATTTTCAAATTACGAAAATGATATATATTTTTGGTTGGGAGATTATTAGCACCGATATACAATCGTTCTTTTAGCACGGAGTCCGATCATGCTCGATCGGCTAGGCCATATCCCGATGAACAATGTGGTTTGACATGTAATGCAAAAGAAAAGTCTAACCTAGAGTAATACCACCATGTGCGCAACATGGCGTCTGATCTCCACCCGATCAGCTAGGCCGCCTTCCCACATATGTCGTGTGGGTTGACTTTTCCAATTCATAGCTGTTATTAGATTCATTCCAATTAAAGGGGAATAGTCACGACCACACCAATATTTCAATCCCAAATCTACCCTTACACAGGCACGTGTAGTTTCAGGTGTGGGCTGTTACAACCCATCCTTCCTCGGTGGCTAACGGTAATCCCAAAAATATTTTTTATTTGATTTGCACGCAAGGTATCATAAATAAAAATGTATTCACTTCGACATCTTTTACATTGTATTAAACAAAATTTTACTAACTCCCAAGTTTTTCAAAAAATTTGGCAGAGTTTATCTTGTAACTAGGCCTACCACCTGTCAGAGAATCAGCAAAACTACCCTAAAAAAAATCCATAACTCAACAAAGAATCACAATATATATCAACAATATTGATCTCAGCATTAAAGGTATTACATTAACAAAACGGTATCTTGACATGAACTACACAAATTTAAATCATAACACATAGTAAGTATCCTTTTGGACCATAACCATTTGGCTATATAGGATAATCAGAATACTTTCTTTACTTTGATGGAGGTAATTTCAACTTCCGGACATATGTACTAAGGATGACAATTAGGTACCTCTCATAAGCCAATTACCCAATAACTTCATCTTCCATAGCTTCCACCAGAATGATGGACAATGATTCCCAGCTACCTTCTTGGACATAGACACATGAAAAACTGGGTGTAGGGAGAACAACAGTGGGGGACATCATACTCATAGGTTGGCCTGTTTTCTATCCTTCAAGATACCATAAGGCTGAATGTGTACTACACCTAATTTAACCTTATTAACTATAACGACCCGGCATGTCGTTCTGAGAGTTATAGCCTCATTTCCCTATATATGCTAATTTATGTGTTATACAGTGGTGTTGAGATTTATCGAGTTGTTAGGTTTGGGTTCGGAGTAGTTTTGGAGTGAAATGAACACTTAGTCTCTTAGTTAGAAAGCTAAGTTAGAAAAGCCAACCAGAAGTTGACTTATGAGTAAATGAATTCGGATTTGAATTTTTATGATTCGATAAGCTTCGTTGGGTGATTTTAGACTTAGGAGTGTGTCATAAATGTAATTTGGAGGTCCATGGTAGAATTAGGCTTGAATTGGCGAAAGTTAGAAATTTGGTGATTTTGGTCGGCAGTGGAAACTTAGGTATCAGGGTCAGAATGGAATTCCAGAAGTTGGAGTAGGTTCATAGTGTCATTTGTGATGTGTGTACATAATTTGAGGTCACTCGGACATGGTTCGATAGATTGCGGTGTCGTTGACGAAATTTGGATGTTTAGAAGTTCTTAAGCTTGAATTCGAGGTTGATCTAGTGTTTTGGTGTTATTTTGGGTGTTCCGGAGGTTCGACTAAGTTCGGGTAGTGATATATGACTTTTTATAATTATTATTTGAGGTCTGGAGGGACTTGGGTGAGTTTCAAATAGGTTTGGGTTGTGTTTCGCTCATTTCTCTTATGTTTCGACGTCGTTTCTTCAAGCATAAATAATATCATATTGAACAAATGAGCTTCGATTTCTTTTTTGATTAAAGAATTTGATCTGTGTCGTAATTACAGACCCGTAGCAAAAAGAATCATCAAATTTGACCATCATATGAGGATTTTATGGTCATTTTACTAAGAATTAGGTTGCCAAATTTTTCAGATTAATTACGAAATTGCCACTGATGACGTAATTAAAAATCTGTACTATTTGCAAATATTGAAACTAACATATCTCATTCATTATAAGGTAAAATTGAATGACTCAAAAGCCTAACTTGACTATAATTTCACAAGGAATCCATTGGAGGCATAAAAAGCGAGTTTTGGGATTGTTTGGAACAGAAAACGAGGTAGAATTGCTGGAAGAAAAATATATAAAACAAGGGTTTGTTCTTTATGTCATATTTTGAGTTGGGGAGCTCGGATTTGGGCGGTTTTCACAATATGGATTGGAATTCAGAGATTTTGGAGACCGATTCCAGAGATGAGGGCATCCCAGAGTAGGATTTTACGCGGTTGAGGTAAGTAACAATTTCAACTCTGGCTTTGAGTGTCTAAACCCGAAGAATTTGATATTGTGTGTTTGTTGGAGGTGATACCCTCGCTAGGTGACGAGCTTGTGATTGTGCACCTCGAGGGATTGAGACTTGGTCCATCCTGTGAGGCTGTGAGGCCTAAGAGCTATTATTTATGGTTATGTGTTTACTTGTTGTTGAACTTATTTGCCTTCATGTTAGAGATCATGTTTAGGCTTTATTCATGCTCACGTTATTTGTACTAGTCATAGAAATTAATGTACATCTTTACCTCAGTCTCTATTATTTTACTGATATGTTGTGAAAATTCATGTGGGTTGTGCCCCCTTTTTTGTGGTGCATTGTGAGGCTGGAGAGGTACATGCCTGAGTGAGGCCAAGGGCCTGGTTGTGAGGATATTAATACCATAGCGCGTGAGCTGTCCGCGTAGCATGTGAGCTGATCATGCAGGTCCAGGTATTGTTACCATAGCGTGTGAGTTGCCCGCGTAGCACGTGAGCTGACTGTGAGGATCCAAGTATTGATATTATGGCACGTGAGTTGTCCGTGCTTAGCGCTTGGGCTTTGGGAGCCCCTCCAGAGTATGTACACACCCCACTGAGCGCAGAGTGTTTAGTGTATTGCTTGTTGCGTGCGAGTACTGAGTGATGGAGTGACATTGCTGTGAGGTTGCATTTACTTTTGTTGTTGCTGCATTTTACCTGTTAATTTCTTTGTAGCATTTATTGGTTTTTTATGGAATTTATCTGTTTATTTTTGTTTCTTTTAAATTGTGATAATGAAATAATTGAATTGTTTTACTTAGCTCGTCACTACCGCTCAGTTCCTTAGTTATTTATGTAACTACTGAGTCGGTTGTACTCGTACTACACCCTGCACTTTATGTGCAGATCCAGGTGAGTTAGAGTGCAACGATCGTTGAGTTTACGTCGGTTATCTGTGGAGATTGCAAGGTAGCTGCTAGCGTCCGCATGACCTTGTTACTCATTTTTGTCATTTCTTCTTTTGGACAGTTAGACAGTTTATATATCTTAGTTCATAGTTCTAGACGCTCGTGACTTGGTGACACCCCGATGTTTGGACTCGTTTTCGTATTTTATATTATTTATATTTAGAGTTGTTTTAGTTTATCAGGAATTCAATTATTGGAAGTGTTGTATTAAATTCTTATAATCAAATTAGTAGTAATATTTTTGGAAAATAGGCTTGCCTTGTATCACGATAGGCGTCATCACAACCATGGTTAGGTTTTGGGTCGTGACATTAACAATTCACACAATACCTTCCTGGAGAAAATTTTTAGAATAACATGTTCACTTTCTTCGACTCCAAATCTCTGTGTCGGACACCCATACTAAACCCTTGGCGATCTTCAATCATTATTTTATGATGTCTAGAATTAATATGGCCATAGATTTCCTACCCAGTATGTTCAATCATGGAATGATGCTTCTTTGTTGATCTAATACAAATGGGAACAACGGAGTTCGAGTTTGGGCTGCAATTATTCAACAATCCATCAATGTGCTAAGCATGGTATCTCAGGAGGTTATATCTTAACAATTATGAAGGTTTTTACCAATAGCACCTAACGTAGTTAATCATAGTGATGAAATCATTATTTTGACAAGTGAGGCATAGAGTTAACTAGCATATTAGCAATGGAAATCCTTAAGTAGGAATAGTCAAGTACGTGACACCAGTTTCCTACTTGAGTGTAGGTAAAAAATTTGTTTAATTCAAAATGAGAATATTCTGGCACACTGAAGGTGATATGGGTTTCAAAATACATGAAGTTGAATTATGCTTTTGACAGTAACTAGCATAAGTAATCTATGCCAAGAGCCAATGAGGATGAAAAAGAAGTTGAACACTTGTGACATTATTATCATTCTGATAGCTTAACCCTTCGCAATAGTTGATCCTATATGAGAGGCCTAGAGATACGAAAAACTTGTATTTCAAATTAATATGCTCATGATATGTGCTAGAATCTTTAACATCCACCTGAGGTTGGGAGGGAAGGTCGCGGTAAGGCTACTTAACTTTCAATATCACACGAGTGAAACCATGCATCTAGGACATCTTTACATTGGGGTGAAATCATATATTTGTTAGAGAGAATGAATACTTTTCTATGAGCTAGACATGTTTTTGCCATAATAACTCCCAAGCTGCAATACCATGCCATTTTATGGGAACTTACCATACTAGGAACAAAGTGAGATACTTACTATGGAATGATTAGACATGAATGTAATAATGTGATGGGCGAACAATAGATCTTCTTATGACGGATTTGTGAAAATCCTAAATTTCCCAAAAACTTTATGCGGACAAGTGACCCCTTTCAATTAACATGTACAAACATGATAGGTGTTGAGATATGCTCTCAGGTTACTAGACAGTGAAAAGGTTTCATGATGATACTCACAAAGGAGTAGAGTGAATGATTAAACCATAGGATCCACATACACTGGAGAGAAAAAGAGTGGCTCAAGAAGGATCTCAGCTTTAGGCTACTTTACATTGGATATGATACCACGTAGGTAAATTTTAAGACAGTGCATATTTAAGCACCGGTAAGCAGATGTTATCCATTTGAATGAAATTCATCAGGTATAGTCTATTGTTGAGAACTTAGGAAAGCAAGTGGGAAGTATTAACCTAGGGTTGTGACTCAATTTAAAGAAATGATCATTATCGAACCCCATTCCCCAAGAGGGTGTAAGTAAAATAATTGTGATAAAGAGGCTTCACGAATGATATATCTCGTTCAAAGAGTAGAAACAGAAAACAACTCATAAAGTTGTTCCTGTTCCATCCCAAATTCCATGGAAACATAAGGAGCGACATATGAAAAAGTGGAACCAGGATCAATAAGAGCATACACATCATGAGATTGGACAACCAATATACCTATAACAACATTTGGAGAAGCCTACGTCTTTTGATGCCTCCTCATAGCATAAAACCTGCTCGTCCCTCCTAAGCGCTTGATACCACCCCTAGCTGCTCAACACCCTACGGCCGCTATAGTGCCTTGAGCTAGGGAAGGCGTTGTGGATGTAGTAGATGTAGAAGTGGTTGGTTGTGCCACACCCCTACCCATGCTCTAGGGAGATAGACGACAATGTCTCTAAATGTGATCCTCATACCACACTCGTGGAATACATTGGTTTCATAGTGACATACTTCCTAATGACATCTCCCATACTTCACACAACGTGGATGAGGTCCGCTAAACCGACTCGCCCCACTGACTTGATATTCACCCTTTTTGCATACATCATAAGCATCCTTATCCTTGCTCCAGGACTGCATTGCGGGAGTGACAATCCATGTACCGATTTGCTGTGTGAACCTTGGGAATTTTCCAAACCTGCCACCCCTAACATATTGATATGCATACTCATAACACGACACCAAATATTCCTTCTCGCATATCGAGCAGATTGAAATGGGTGTACCCAACCTAGGGTATTTATTCTTCTTGTGCCCCCTCTTTCCAGAATCGTAACATATTTCAAGAGTTATCCAATATCCCCCCACGTGACGCTTCTTGCAAACCAAACAATCTAGATTATCAGTATAATGATACCCTTTTTCACTTCTAAATACTCTCACTACACGATTCGGTGGTGCAATGACACTAGTAGGAACAATGACACTTCCCCTAGCAACAAGTTCTTCTAACCCCTCCACGACTTGAAACATTCTCCCAACGAACTGTTGTGCATTCTCCCCCATATTCAATGGCGGGGCCATCCCTCCTCGTGGATTACTCGTCCAGAAAATGAGACATAACGAGGAAATTAGTTCCCTATCTTGGGTTCTATCGCACGATCTGGAATAGCAAAGAAGTGTGAAATTTCCTAAATGTCCAATTAGCCTCCTAATTATAGATATGGTCGACAACACACCGATACGAAGGACTCTACTAGACACGGATCCAAAACATCCTAGGACACATTAAAACCTTAGGCTTTGATACCAAGTTTCTCACACCCAAAACTCAGGGAGCCCGACCAGCGCTCAAACGAGTGAACCCGGCCGAACAAGCCTGTTAGATTTCCTCCTACCCAACTCATCCACGAATAAAGAGGATATGTACTTCATTAATCAAACACATAAGAGATTTCATTGACAACTCCCATTTAATTTCCATTAGTAGATTCATTCATAATTTCCAAAATATTACAAGTTTAAAGATATAATGAGAAACATGTTTGATAAATTCCAACATTTCTAGTTCAATTCCCAACATCCAGCACCACCCACAACCTGTCTACAGATGTCTAAGTACAAGAGAAGAGTAATATGGAAATGCCGAAAATAAGGCCCCGGCTATACCTCAAACACAGTATGTAAGGAGAAAAAGATACATGACCCCAAAATGAAGTGGTTCTCTCCAAGTCAAGTGGGAAAAGAGTGTACCGCAATCACTGATCAATGTTGCCTGCAGTGGAACCACCTGCATCTATTAAAGATGTAGCACCCTCAGCAAAAGGGACGTTAGTGACGTCTAATAGCACTAGTATGTATGACTAAATGTTCTCTATCAAAATAGAAATCCAATATAAGAAAGGGAGAAACACATAGACAGCTAGTCACAATCAACAATATCCAAATGCCCAGTTAAAACATAATCATTTTCAAAATAAGAAAATAATATATATTTTTGGTGGGGAGATCATTAGCACCAATATACCATTGTGTTTTTAGCACGGAGTCGGATCATGACCGATCATCTAGGACATCTCCCAACGAACAATGTGGTTTGACATGTAATGCAACAAGAAGGTGTTATCAAGAGTAGTACTACTATGTGCGCAACATGGCGTTAGATCTACACCCGATCAGCTAGGCCTCCTTCCCACATATTCCGGGTGTGTTGACTGTTCCGATTCATAAATATTATTTGTTTCATTCCAATTAAGGGTAATAATCATAATCACACCAATATTTCAATCTCATCCCAACTAATCGCAAATCTACCCCTACATTGGCATGTGTATTTCAGGTGTGGGTTGTTACAACCCACTCTTCCTTAGTGACTAATGATACTCCCAGAAACGTGTTTCATTTGATTTGCACACAAGGTAACATAAATACAAATGTATTCACCTCAATATCTTTCACATTGTATAAATCATTATTAGTATTTCCAACCACTCACAATAATAATATTTTCTTGGATCTTTTGGCCATTCACAAGATTATTTATTCATGGTATAGTGGCCGTATTTCATGTTCTAGATATTCACCCCTTATATTTTCAAGGATCACCATCAAACATCAACATATAGAATATTTCAGAAATCATAAACCTCAAATTCATTAGTAATTGAAACTTTAAACACAAAAGGTTTCTCCCTAAAGAATGGGGAAACTCTTATCGGAAATAGAGACACACATAAAAATTATAAACAAACAATACACCATTTATTCTTGAAATAATCTTTCCCAAAAATGGCAATGTACAATTTCAACACCTGAGTATGAAAGAACTCGAATCACATTGAATATGTTTATAAAGCAAAGAATTAGTTAAAACAGCCACTTATGGGCATGAATTGAGTACAAAAGCTTTTAGGCAATTCTATTTTTGATTTAATTTTAAAACAGTTGAGTCGAAGCTCATCTCATAATCTTTTTCACATCCTCTCTTTTCATGTGCACCACTAGCCACAATTATAACTTAATTTCTTAGCATGTTGGCCACACTCAATATCCCCAATTCACTTATTCTATTTTCGAGCATCTTTATAGATTATCAACAATAAGACATTTCCAATCAAGACTTTAGATGCACATGAGAAATTAAGAGTATAAACATATTGAGTGTTTCTCACATAATTTGGCATACTAGATTTCATTTGAAACATGACTCAAAGCCATAACATTTTAATACGTAATCCATACTTTGAACATATATATTTCGACATAAATCTCATTCAGAATAGTCAAGTTTATTAGGGATAACCCAGAGCATAGGAACTAGGAATCTTGAACCAACCATACTTGAACTTACCGGAACATTATAGAATTCTATTCTAAGAGAGAAAATTTATCCAACATGCATGAAATTCGCCCCTTCATGATACTAAAATGGTCGACTACACTAAGAAATATCAATCTACACTAAAAACATTCAATAGGACCAATATTAGAACAAATTCCATAATTTTGGTCGTTTAGGCATTTTATCAAACACCTAGTAGGCACAAATCTCTACATTTCGTAACCATATAATTAGTTCATCCCACTATCACTATTTACCAACAATTTATCCCACCATCATTCTCAAATAATTTATAACTTCCAACATCACATGCATGACAATTCATCCACACCCAACCAACAAAATTCCTTCAGATAATCACCTTCAATCTCTACAATGGCTAAGTTTTTAAATTGGTAACTTATGACTTCCAATCACCATCCCAGAAGTTCCAATACTTAATTCCTACTCATATTCCTGTAATAAACCCATGTGTGTAAGTCTAAGGGTGTATGATTACCTTTTGGAAGAAATCTTGCAAAACCCTCCTTTGTGTTCTTGAAGAAATGTCTTGAAAATCTAAGGATTTCATGGTGGATTGAGTTTGTTATATTGTGGGAATGATAGGATTCATACCAAGATAATGGGGATTTCTTACCTTGAAGATGGGAGCAGTTGGGGGTCTTAAGAGAGTGGAGGAAAGCTCTAAAATGTGTCAAAGTAAAATGGGGGAAATGAGCCCACAGAATGACTTAAAAGGACCTGAAGCTGGGGCGCTCCCAGTCTCACGAAATGAGACTCACTTTGATGCCCGTATCATACAAGGGAAGACAAGATCCACGCCCAGTCTGGCGAACCGAGCTTTGCTTTGTTGTCCACCAAAATAACAAGGTGGTTTGACGTTAGTAATTTGATCATAACTTTTAGTAGGAAAGTGAAAATGACGAACGATTTGATGCGTTAGAAGCTAGACTCAAAGATCTACACTAGGGACAAGATTCATTTGAATTGTCTTTATATTATGAGAATTATATCCATTAAAATTCAAGTAATGTGTAAATTTTGACATCTATTCCACTTAACATTTTCAACTCATTCCAAACAACTTCTCCCACTTACAAACCTCTGTATATATTCAAAAACACTCTCCATGTGAATTTTCAATTCAAAATAATATGGTTCTATCCTGTGGGTCTCCTTTAGAACTCAAAAACATTATTCTCAATTATGTTGGTGAACTATAAAGTCTTAAATCATTAGCTAATTCTACGGGGCCTTACAATAAATCCCTAGAACTAGGCAGTAGAGAGTCACAAACTCTAACTGAATACACGAGAATATCTATAAATATAGTACCATCTGAAAAACATAAAAAATAGTAATGAAACAAGGAGAGTGACTCGGAGTCCTGCGGTCGGATCATGTAGGGATACATTAAAGTATTCAGTGTATGAAATGCCTCACTGCCGATCAGCCCGAACTCAAGTACTCGGATATGCACAATAATATGCAGAACCATAGTATGATTACACCACAATTAGTACCCAATAAGTATCAAGACCAACCTCGGTTGAGTAGTGATGAGGTTCAAATTACTTGATACTCACTAGACAATAACTTGGGCAATGAATATATCAAAGAAAACCGATAACATAAATGTAACCGAAACAGTAACAACAATCCCTTTTAAAAAGTGCTATCACAACTGAGTGTAGTAAAACTCATTTTTTATCGGAAACGTCAAATAGTGGTAAGGCATGTGATAACACGTCAAAGACAGCCATTAACTCATATAAGTGCAAAACGAGAATCATTCAGAAACAATCATGTAATAAAAATATCATCCCCATCTCAACACAATCACCACAATAAGAAGGAAACCCTGAAATATCATTTAAAATAATCAGCAATGCCACTCGTATTCCCCCACAAGTGTAGTGAGATGCCTCCATTATTTTTCTACATGCGCATATAGCCACCCTTATTTCTCCATGTGGGTAATCGGAGATAACACCACCCTTATTTTTCCCCAGGCGCACAATAATAAACACTACCAATCAATCCACTCATCATGTCCGCAAGCTTACAAATACCACTCCCGAGTGCCAAAATATCACAAACAATGAAGCTATACAAAACAACCCCAAACTATAAAGCTTCGACCTTGAACCAAATCAAAAAGTCAACTCAAAAAGTAAACCTTGGCTTGCCTCCCAAAAATCAACAAAAATCTCAAATTCCGAACACCCATTCGAATACGAGTCCAACCATACCAATTTTCTCAAAATTTGATCTCCAATCAGCCCTCAGATTACCAATTTATATTTATAAAAGTTTTTACAAAAGTCCCAAATTTCTATGATTAAATTCATCAATCAAACACAAAAATCAAAGTTAGGAATCATGAAAAATGAACAAGTTCGATTCAAAAATACATACCCCAATCCAAATGATGAAAAGTCCCTCCAAAATCGAGCTTCAAATCTCAAAATATGATAAAAATCTCCAAACACTCGAAATGGTAGAAGCTGCCAATGATAATGCATATGCGGTCGAACTAATCGCACATGCGGAACTGCATCTTTGAAAAATCCATTGCAGATGCGAGAATGAGTTATTCCATGACCACCCGCATCGACGACTCAACTACCACTTATGCGGATCCGCTTATGCAATCACCGCCTCGGAGGTGCGCTGTCACGACCCAAATCGATGGGCCGGGACGGGCACCTGGTGCCTTACTCAATTGAGTACCAACTTAACTTATCTTTTGTGTCATACTATCATAGGTAAATGATCCGGAAAGGCTTTCATGAGATAACTAGAATAAACATGAGAGAATACTCGGCATAGAATAACCCAACCTGATATAGAAACTTATACATGTGACATACGGTCCTATAAGGCCAACATGATCATTTGTAAACTTAAACCGTAGGCCGACAAGGCCATACAAGTATCCACATACATGATATCCATGTCCAAATCATACTGACCAAATAAGCAATTCTGGAGCAAATAGAGCGCACCAACATCTTCCGCCGAGCTGATATCCTACTTTGAGGACTCTCAACCTGTCTATCCGGACCTGCGAGCATGAAATGCAGCATCCCCAGTCAAAAAGGACGGCAATACAAATAATGTACCAAGTATGTAAGGAATGCAATTCAGTAAATAAAGACATGAGGGAAACATAGAATAAAACACTTGAAATGTAAGTCTTAATTGCTCTATCAATAATCTTATTCTTATAATGTCATGCATATGCGTATAAATTTCATACCATGCATAGCTATATGCGTTCATAACATCATCAAGCCTCTGAGGGCATCCCATCATATTATCTCGGCCATAGTGGGCAAATCATCAATGTATACCACATGATCATGCGGTGGTGCGTATATAATGTCGTAACCTTTTCCCTTATCCCATATACATAAATATATATACATATACATATATAATTACACTTGGTCAGGGTCAATGTACATGTATAAATGAATGCAATGCATGAAAAGTACGTCAATAAAATCTTTCAAAATGTCATAAAACTATTATGCCTTTGATTAATATCATGAAGTAAAATTTATCAACTTACATAGTTTCAGTTACCCATGAACAGATAATAGAATAATAGGACACAAATTATGTATTTGCTCGTTTCGTTTGTATCGTTGGATCATTCCAAAAAGGAAATAAGGAATAGCCTTAACATACCTGAACCTATTTTTCTTGAAAATCCCTGTAACACGCATTAATTGAGACAAAACACGTAACGGCGGATCGAAGTAGGGGAAAATCCGTATGATATTCTTGAGAAAGATTACATCGTACTCCCTTGGAATCGCAAAATCTCGTTGCTATTATTCTATGAAGTCTCATATGAATTTTGTTGAAGCCTTCCTTTTTATGAATTTCCCTTGTTACATTTGCTGAAGCTTTCCTTCTATATAAGCACCTCCCTTGAGTGATTTAGATAGCTCTTTTATCCTAGTGAGTGTGGGCCCCACTTAGGAGATAACTTGGCCATAAAACTTATCTAAATGAGCCAATTGTTACATGAGTTAAGACTCATCATTTGGATTGCCTCCTTGGACTTCCATGTTGAGGGTGTTACACTTATCCAAAATTTGTAATTTATTAGCTAATCTCCCTCCAAAAATTATTAATTACCCAATTATTCACATAATTAAGAAAAAATATCTCAACTTACTTAAAATACTACTCACTTTTAACACACTTTATGTACCCTACTATGGTCATGTGGTAACTTGTATGGCACTAGTCCATAAATACAGTGTATTATAGCTTGGATTGTATTTTATCCCAAAATGTCAAACTTCGACGAAACTCATTTTCTTCGATTCACTTACCATCTTACCTTCACGAATTTACTTATCACTTGTTTGAAATAGCATAATACTTATAACCTCAAAATAATCCATTCTCGAGCTTATGTCGATTAACTTACGATGAAACTTTAACGTACGGAAATGCGGGATGTAACATCTCAATTCCGATCTTTTATCAATTTACTTAAGGCATACCTTAACGTACGAAAACATTGGGTGTAACATTATCCCTTTTTGGAACATTCGTCCTCAAATTTTTACTAATGCACTTAGCATTTTCATAACCTATGTCTTCCGGAATACTTTAGTACTCTCCTTGCCATCTAGGCAACTGTTCTGTTAATAAATCAAAAGGCCAAGTCATTCCCCCCTTTAGGACTCTTTCTCACACCACGACTTGTGGTAGACATCATTCCAATTTAGTAATTGTTGCTACTTTCTATCATGCAGCATGTACGACTCTGACCTTGTAAGTGCTCCTATACGACTCTTCTCTCCTTTTCCCTTATGTTTTTAGCCAATCTCTAGGCCTTTCTTTTTAGACATATACAGAGCTTGACAAGATGTCCCTATAGGAATCTATAGGTATAGTAAAGTTCTTCGCTAGGTACTTTGTTGAACTCACGAATATTGCTATATCTTATTTCATAGAACTAGTTATCCATCTGTATGACTTTACTGCATCTAGGTAGGTTTTACTATACCATAACTCTTACTTCGATTTATCGTTACTGAGGTCTGCTACCAAACTCTAGGTTACTCTCGTTTCTTATCCTATATGTATAAATCTAAGTCCTTAAATGCTTCTTAATTATTGTTCATCTTAAGAATGATGACCTAATCTCATCTCATACTTTGTAACTTGTATCCATCCATTGTTGATTCAACTCAATATTGATCTACAGTCTACTACTGATAACTTGAAACCTCTCACGTAATCACTAAGGCTCGTGTTGCGTCGAGGAACATATGGAGTAATTTCCATAACCGTATTTCATAGCATCCCAATGTGATTCACCTTACGTGGGTATTTTAATCATGTACAATTCATGAAATCCCCCTTTTTCTTCAAATTCTTACTGAATCGAAGGCCCAAACGTCATCCTTTATCTATCACAATTACACCTTTATTCTACTACCAGGGCAGCATTCCATCGCTTCTAAATGCAATTATTCTTATACTCCTTTGAGTTCATTCAGGCTATACTGAACTTTCTATAACTTCTAGAAACTATTAGCTTTCTTGTTTTCATGGGCTTAATCCCAAGGACTTTACCATTCTCGTCACCTTCTCACTTGCCTTTCCTTATCCTTACTCATTTCTTCCTAAAACCTTAAACGCTCTACCATACTTTATCTTGCGACCTACACATATCCATTTATACTACTCACAACCTTCCTTCGTCTTGCTTGCACCATAGATTTCCTTATGTTATTATGGAACATCAAGCGATATATCACATCGTCACAACATCTTCTGTACTATTTTAACTAGACCTCTCGATACCTAGAAACCATAGGCTAGAAGATATGCCACTAATGACACCACTATCATTCCTGGATACTCAATCCTAATGCTTCTATCCCTCTATTTGAAGTATAGATTATTCCCGACCTTCTGCACCTGATTATCTAGTACGTTGTTCACCTTTACCTAACCTACCATAAAATATTGCATCACATCTTCTATCTCTTTCATAACCTGCCTTCCACATAAGTATAAGTTGTGAGCATGTGATTTTTTACTCGCCGTATCGTCCTATAAAAATCTCAATAAATCAATTGATTTTATGAATTTTTGTTGATTTTTCAGTAATTAATTGTGAATTATTTGTATTTTTGCATATCCTTAATTCATCTTTTAAAATTATTAAAATTTGCATCACTATTATCAAGGAATTATGAAATTATTATTCATAATTAATTAAATAATAGATGAATGACGATTATTTAACGTAATGTAGTTTTTAATAACTAATTACTAAGAAATTAATCATTTTTTATTGCATAAATCATTGATTTAATTAGGAATATAAAATTGGTTGTTTTATTCTTAATTAATATGTAAATAGATGAAAAATGAGGTTTAAAATTAATTACTGTATTTTTGGATTAAATTAGATTTTAACTTAATTAGATTAATTAAGTAAATTAGTTAAGAAAGAAAAATCGGACCTGGGCCAAGAAATACCCAGGCACAATCCCTATTTCTATACACTCAAATAACCCAGGCCCAAACCCCTTACCCGGCCTGCCCCAGCACCCCTCCAAGCGACCCCATTTGGGTTAGTGAGTTAAATCCTGGCCATTGATCGAAATAGATCGGACGGCCAGGAACTCACCCCCTTCTAAACTATATAAATGTCCAAACTAAACCCCCCCCCCCCTCCCTCATTCACTTAGAAGTCTAACCCGCATTTCTCTTTTGTCCGTCTCTCTCTCTCCCTTCTCTCTAAAAAACCTAGCCGCCTAGGGTTCCCACCTTGCTCCACCCACAGAAAATCGCCTACAGGTGGCGGACGACCTCCAATCAACCCCAACTTCTCACCATACAATCCTCACCTCCACCTTAATCCCACTCCACAACCAACTTTCCCAAAAACTCGCCCAAAATCGACCAATCTTAGATCTAGGAATCCAGAAACCCTAACTTCCCCCACCGGGCGATTCAAAGACAATCAATGGATCAAACATTCGTGAGTCAATTGCTCTTGACTAGAGCAATCGATTCACGAGGGTTTGAGACATTTTCAAACCCTACCAGAATCCGGCCAAGGTCCAGCGACCCTCGATTTCTCCGGCCAAGTTTCCTTCAACAAGTATTCTTCCTTTTTCCTTACTATTCTTGACATATTATTAAAAAAACCAAAATTGCATGTTACTCGTTTCTTTTAAGTAATGTTATTTTTGTAACTCCCTTTTCTTCTTTCTTTCTTTCTGTTTCTTCTTCTATCTCTGCCTATAATTATTGGTTACTATTAAGATCAGACTCTTGCCCTTTCATTAGTTCATGTTTTCGTGTTGTTTCTGTTGGTGTATGCTTAGAGTAACCAAACCCGTTTAGAACCTAGTTTTGTTTTTTCTCTGAAAATTCCCTGAATATGACAACATAATTTAGGTGATTAACAGAGTTATTAGTTTGATTTTTTTGTAATTTTCGTTTGAATGTTACTCCGTTTGTTTGCCTATGTCGATTCATGTTTCTTCTCCCTAGTTAAGTGTAAAATCAGAATGTGTTTCGTGTCAATCATGATTATCGACATCATTCGATTCATCACTGTATGCATTATTCCTTACCTCGTTAGGTTAGATTGTTTGTTCATATTACTACTGCTTGAGTTCATGTAGTGATTAGGATTTACTATCTTTCTCTAGGCATGGTCTTCCTTATTGACTGGTTACTTCATATTTTTACCTTATTATGTTAATAACTAGTTTATTCGATTAATTTCCCATTAATTATGAAAATAGTCCATGCTGAACCAATAAATGATCATGAGTTAAGTTAATTTAATCTTCAATACAAGGTTGATCAGATTTAAAAGAACAACTTTTGAGAAGAGATGCTCAATTAAACCTAAATCCTAGTTTTAATAGTTAAATAGGATTTAAAGATTTAGTTAATCTAAGCTTAATAATTGGTTGAGCCTCTGGTTTTAGGTAATCAAATTTAATTACTTAACTAAGTCAGTTTAGTTTAAAATTAAGGAATTAAATTGATTGACCTACTTTATTTAATTAACTTAAACATGGATAACTAGTATGGAAACTAATTCTAGACATTGAGTCAATTAATATTTAACTAATTAACTCAACCATAATTAAGAAACAACTAATAGTTAACTAAAAAAAATATAGATGGGGTTACCTAACCAAAGTTAATGCCTAGTTAACTAGTGAACCTAACTAGTGTTAGTTAACTAGAGTTAAATAATAACCCAAAAGTGAGCTTAACCTTGATTACCCAATGGTAAATTCAGGGAGTCCAAGGGGTACATTAGGTAATGTAGACTTAGGAAATTAGAATTTTAAAGGGTAAAAGGGTATTTTAATAGGTAAGAATGTTCTAGAATAGGGGCAGTTGTCCCAAATATAGGGTTGATAGCTGCCCTATGTACTATTTTGGTACTATTTTTCAGTATTGGATAGGGAATATTCAAAGAATATCTCATTCCCAAATATCATATAAGTAGACCCTCTTTTGGAGGTGAAGGGGTTAGAATGTTTTACATTTTTGAGCTGCTGGGATACAGAATCCTTCCCATTTTTTCAGAAATACTGTCTTACTTAAAAGGTTTTGAAAAGAAGAGTCCTATTAGAGAAAAAAAAATCTGATTCCCTTTTAGAAAACAAGTTCATAAGTAGATGGCCTAGTTCAGTTGATATCTTCCCTTTGGCTGAATTTTTGTTTTTCTGGAGGTTCTTCCTTCAAACATTCACTAAAGATTTTTGGGTTATTCTTGCTGGACTGGTTGGTTTTCTTTGGGTTTTTCTTTTTGCTGTTGATGATCTCTCTTCCTTCTTGTTGTTCATACTTGACCTTTATTTTGTCAAGTCTCTTTGTTTGTTTCTCTCTTAAAAGGTATGTATTTAACTCATCTTTTCTTAATGAAAGTTCTTGAATTGGAATCTTCTTCTTCTTCTCCCTCCTTAAATTAGTTGTCATTGATGAAATGAAGTTATCTCTCTTGCTTTAAATACATGTGACTGTATAGATGTTTTATTAGCATATTAATGAACATGTTGAATGTGATGAATATTGTTTGTTTTGTTGCTGCCTCCTTGCTGAAATATTCTGTTATTTCAGGCGAAATGTATTAAATATGGTAAATACTCATAGTTCTATATTAAAAAATAAGGCTGCACTGAGGTGTGGAATCTTACCTTCTCTATGGTCAGGCTCTCTTTATAAGTGTGCATAAAAATATGCTTTTTCAATTGAGTCTCTTTGGCCAATAAAGAGATTCAACAAGCAAATCTCTAGATAGGTTAGTATTAGCACTAGGGTAGATGAAATTGACCTGTTAATGGTCAAATTCACCCCATGATAGTGCACAAAGGTAGTATAAATGGCTTGAAATTCATCTTTTAAAAGGGTATACAACCTTGTAGTTAAGGAAGGCCGTAGAGTAAAGAATCTGAACCCTTGTATGGTCAGATTCATTCTCTAAAAAGCCAAGAATATTCAAAGTGTCCAAATGAATACTGCTGAAGTATTGGTATGGTTGTTAAAAATGGCAAAAAAGATTGCATCTGTAAGTTAATCAGGAAGTTAATCAGACTCTCCTTTATAGTCAGATTTAATCTTAGAAAAAATGCATAGAACATGTGGCCTTTTCCTTCTGATGAATCTGTAGTTACTAGTTAAAAATATGATTGTTCATCTATGTGTGATTATAACTGTAGAATTATCTCTCAAAAGGCTTCTGTGATTAATTCCATATCCATGAAGTCATAATATAGTCATTAGATAGCATTGAAGGGTAGTGAATCTGACCCCCTTAATGGCCAAATGCACCCCATAAGTTGTTTATATATATATATATATGTTAGTTTGGACGACTTATATCTTATATCACTATGGGGAGCAACACGTAAAGGGTTGAATCTGATCCTTGTAATTAACGGATTCAGCCTCTTACAGTGCACATGAGTTCTGCATGGTCCAGTTGAGACTAAAAGACGAAGAATACAAATCCTAAAGTGTGAAATTTGTTGGCTTGAACAGGGGCAGCAGCTAACCTTGTTTCTTTTTATCTTTCTTCTTATTATTAGAACTTATGTATTTAATTTAAGAACAATGTAATAGCGTAATTACAGCCTTTTGTATATGCTTTATTTGTAATATAAGAATGGACATTATATTTATTCATATTAGCAGTCCTTTCTTTCAGTATATATGTGTTCCCATAATTTTCAAAAACAAATGTGTATAATTAGCTCCAGATTTGTTTGGGTACACAAGACTCAAACATGGCTATTATGGATAGTTTAAGATGGGCCAAACTATTGATAATGGCCCATCAAGGTCTGATCATAATCCAGAGGGCCTGGAAAACGCGAAGAGGCTTTAGCCTCAAGGCTGTTTATTCTCAGATTTAAGTACAAAATTTCAGGCATTAATATTTTAAGCACTCAGATTTGAAAGAAAAGTCCAAAGGCACCCTTTCTAAATATTTTCTTACAATTTTGCGTTCAAATCAACCTATTTAAATGACCCCCGTAAAGACCTCTTGAAGTTCTGGAAACGACTACTTTTAGATCAAAGGAATTTTGAAGTATATATAAATATGAATTTTCTATTCAAAGTAGCTCTCATCAGATTTATCTCGTGTTCTTAAGAGTCTAGATTTACAGCAATATGTAGAACTCAAGGTGTATATCAAGAAGTATGAGTTTAGATCATTTGATGTTGATAAAACTATTTCAGTCAAGATGCTATGTGTTCATTTGACTGTAATTTGCAAATCAGTATTTCGATTTTCTCTATATGATGGCACGATTCTCTTTGTAGTTGTATAGCTTTTACCCTTATTGAATTGGTCAAAATTAGGATTCGCCGAAGCGCTAAACGATTAATTGGGCTAAAAATGGCCATACCCTAAAACATGTTGTCTATTAGACTAGTGAATATCATTTTAGGTAATCCTTAGGTAGAATGCATACCTTTACTTTGAAACTTGACAAAAATTGATCATTACCTCAAAATTACAATAAACTACACTCGGGAGTGGAAACTCATGCCCCCGACCCTCAATTCTAAACAACTAAAAATGCGCATGGCAATAACGGGTGCATTTCGTGTGACGTTTTGCTATGTGTTCAAAAAACAACAAGTGTACGTCATCGTAACTTGTCCAAGATAAATCCATAAACGTCCTAATCGATCTTAAAACTAAAACGCTCTTTCAAAAAATAGAAAACTCAAACATCGCCACAAATGGGCATTATAAAACCGTCACGACCATAGTCTTGACTACATAAATCTACACACGGGTGCGACAACTCATGACCCTATATTCAACTTCAAGTTATAATAAAAATCACATGTTGTAATTGCGGGTGCATTTTCATGTGGCGTAATTATAATATGTCCCAAAAAACAAATAAGTGCACGACATCGTGACTTGTTTCAAAATAATCCATAAACGTTAAAAGTGGTTTAAAAATTTAAAGTTCTAAATGCACAATAGGCAAAAATATGTAAATAATCAGACAATTTAGGCCAAATAATAATAGTTAAGCGACCGTGCTAGAACCGCGGAACTCGGGAATGCCTAACACCTTCTCCCGGGTTAATAGAAATCCTTACTCGGATTTCTGGTCGCAGACATTTTAAACAGAGTCAAAATTTCCTCGGTTTGGGATTTTAATAAATAAATGGTGTCCCAGAACACCGTAAAAAATCCGGGTGGCGACTCTGAAACCAATAAATAATCCCAAAATCGAATAGTGTCACTTTAATTGTAAAAACTCCCTTATTACCCCTTCATTAATCTAGGGTAGTGAAAAAGGAGGTGTGACAACTTTGGCGACTCCGCTGGGGACCGAACCCAGAATCTCTGGTTCAGGGTTCAAGAATTCAAGCTTAGAATAACTGTTATATTGGGCTTTTTTATCTGATTTTACATGTTTGAACCTAATGTGCTAAATGTCGCCTTTTACCGCTTTAATATTAGCTAAATTGGATATGAACTGTGCCGAAACCCCTCTTCGCTCTGAGTCTTCCAAATCATCTGGGAAGTGTGCACTTCGTGTGACTTCTTTTCCGTTAGAGTCATATCCAAATTTTAGAACGAGGTACGGATAAGTTGCAAATCCGGTGAAGCTTTTGTATTCCCGGTACGTTGCCCCGACCTTGGCTCGAGCTGCCGCTCGGGTAATCCTGGTCTAGAACAAAACCCCAGGTTTAAACCTAGAATAACAAAACCTCATGCCGGATCCCTAGTGGGAATGCTTATTTGCATCATGTGAATTTGACTTAGGGGACTTAACACAGGGGTTGGGTCCGTCTAGGACAGGTGTACCCGAAATGAAAGACTACCCTGATGCATCTTACTTGCTACGTATGCATTTATTTGTCTCATCTTGTGTATTGACCGGCTAAACCAAAAAATGAACGGAAAAACCAAGAGTGAGGTAGAATAGAGAATTCACCCTGTTTTGAAATCCTCGTATTTACCCCAAAACTCCGCCAAATTTTCTGAAAAAATATATATATAAAACAAAATGAGTGGGTGTACATTTTTAATTAGTCAGGATTTTCCCGAACTACGCATTATTTGATTCTCACGGGTGTGGGATACGTAGGAAACCCTCATAGGGTCCAACTCCACTTTCCAAAATCAAAAGGATATAGCCCTAAATAAAATTAGGTAACGCCATTATAGCCTGATCGCCCAAGTGGGGCGTCGGAAGGCCGCTTTGCAAAAGTGGCCGCCTGTGTTTTGTCTTTAAAATTCGCGAGCACAGCCTTAAAAAGGTCGTATTCACAAAGGTGGTCCATTTTTCTTTATTACAAAACCCTTTGCCGAAATGACGCTTTTCAAAAATATTTCTGTGGTCTTAATAAAAAAAACGAATGTCCAGGATGAATACAGTTGAAAACATCCCCTTCAAAGCAGTCGAGGAAATCCCTCTAGGACTCCATATGTGGTGGAGCAACTTGGGGGAAACCAGTAGAAAGTATGTTATAAAACCTTTAGGGGGACTTACCGGCCTTTTAAAGAGCAAGCCGAGGTTGGACATCGTTGAGGCTCTTGTACCGTTCTGGGATCCTGCCCATAATCTATTCCACTTTTCGGACTTTGAACTGACGCCCACGCTAGAGGAAAAAGCGGGGTATGCTGGTCTCAACGACAATCTCAGAAGTTGGTACCGAGTGGCACCCAAGGTGGTGACTCCCCACAAGTTTTTAGATCTGTTGAACATTAGCCGGGACGTCCAAGACCCACACTTATCCGAAGGCTTCTGCACTTTCTACTTTCTGTACAGACATTATGGAGATCCCCAGGGTTATTAGGCTAACAACACTGGTCTAACTCACAAAGATCAGGCTAAATGGGAAGCCCGCCGGGGGCTAGCTTTTGTGGTAGCATTCTTGGGCACATTGATTTTCCCTAGAGGTGACGGATGCATAGACATCGGACTTGTGGGAATAGAAGACTTCATGATGAAAAAGTCCAATAGCACACTTATACCGATGGTCTTAGCTGAGATTTACCGCGCTCTGACAGTTTGCCAATCTGGGGGAAAATTCTTTGAGGGGTGCAACCTGCTCCTACAAATCTGGCTGATCGAACACCTCTGTCGCCGCCCGGGCTACATGAACTACGGTTTAACCGGTTTGAACTGCATCGAGGAACATATTACTCGGGTAAAAGGCCACCAATTCCCTGAAGGCACGGAAGCCTGGCACTCATACTTGAGCTCACTGACTACTAACCAAATCGAGTGGACGTTCGGGTGGCTCCCTCTCAGCGAGGTTATCAATATGTCTACTGAGGTTTCCTATCTCCTGTTACTGGGCCTGCGAAGCATTCAGCCATATGCCTTCCACTAAAGTTCGGGCAAGATTGACGAGAAGTGCAGGAGAAAGAACAGAATTTGTTCAGAGACGAAAAAGGAAATATGACTAGGAAGTCGTGGGCTTGAAGGAAAAATTGGCCGCTGTCGAGAACGAGATGGCCAAACAGGCAAAAAGGTTTAAAACAGAGAGGGAACAGTGCTATGCCATGATGGCTCGATTAGAAAAAGAGTTGCAACAATGGCAAGAACAGAGTCACAAGGATGCCCAAACTTTAGAGGCGAGATCCCAACAAATCGGGCGCCTGCTTTAAGAGAAGGGTATTATCAGGCGAAGGGTCCAAGAGATAGCTGACTATATCGTCACCAGATGTCAGGAATGTGAAGATATGACTCGGACCACTTTCTTCTCAGCAGTTATGATCTTCGTCCACAAGATAATGTATGACCTTTACCGCCTCCGACAAGACATAGCACGCAGGCCCGTGGCAAGGCCGAATGATGCCCCACAGGCCCCTGGAGCAACGGAAGCACTAATGTATTCTTGATGTTTTCGAGTCTGTACCTCACTTTTCTAGTCATAGTCATGTGTTGAGTCCACTGTTTTTTATATTATAGAAAATATGCGTCAAGTTTGTTTTGCAAACTCTGTAATTCCAAAAATGGGCTGCCAGTTTTCTGTAATCAAAAGTGTTTATTTAATAAATGGAAATTTTTAGAATGAAGAAAAAATATATATGCATCTCTTTGGGTTTTGCTAGCATGAACTACGTGATGATCTGATTGACGTGGCGTCGTGATACATAGGCAATCCACATAGGATTAGGTCATAACCATACTAAAGGAAACCGAGCGAGGAATAAAAAGCAGAAGCAATAACAAAGGAAAAGGAAAAATAATAAAAAGAAAAACAAACCAAGAGATAAAGCCGGGAGGAAATACACAAATGTGGCAAAGACATATAGAAAGGCATCAGGTGCATTGCATACCCCGTACGTGCAAGTTGCCTATGTGATCAATGTTTTTAAACTAACGTTCTGTTCGTTCAATTAAAAGGTATTTTAAGGTGGTTGGTTTTGCGGTACCCTGGCTTCCCATCCTTACTGCACTAGATCAAAGGGGAGCATAGAAATGACATCTGAAAGTCACCTGCCAATCGTCAACTCCACCGTGGAAGACCTAAATCCAGTCGTCCCAACATCGGGGTCCGCAACAGCTGAAGAGAACAGAACTCTGCGCTGCTGCATGCTGGAAATGTGGGATGCATGGTCCAATGGTAGGGAACCACCCAGTACCATCCCGGGTTTCCCAGAGATAATCCCCAGGGCAGGAGGTGCATCACACATCCCCATAAGCTACTCAGCCACGCCATTTGGATATCCAACTATGTCGACTCACTTTTCCAGAAGGCCTTCTGAGGTTCGCCCCCAGGCCTTATTTTCTGGTGTGTCTTCCAACATTTTCACCGCACCACCAATCTCCGCCACGGCCACACCAACTATCTCTGGCCAAGTTACTAGCCGCCAGCATGCACTTTCCAAATACCATCCGTCCATCAGGATACAACTCACGCTACTCCCAATGCATATCCCCAACAAACACAACCCGAGTTCACTTTGGGACGGGATAAGAAAAGCTTCGAGAATGAAGAAATAACTCGAAAAATGATGAGTATTGAACAGAGCCTCAAAAATATACAGGGGCTGAGCGGGCATAAAAGTGTCTCCTATGCAGATTTGTGCATGTTCCCGCACGTCCATCTGTCTCTCGGGTTTAAAACCCCCAAGTTTGAAAAATATGACGGGCATGAAGACCCCATAGCCCATCTGAAAAGATACTACAACCAGCTCAGGGGAGCAGGTGGGAAGGAGGAACTTCTCATGGCATATTTTGGAGAAAGTTTGAGGGGAATTGCATCAAAATGTTACATGGACCAGAATATATCCCGTTGGCACATATGGGATGACTTGGCACGGGAATTTGTCCGACAATTCCAATACAATGTGGACATCGCTCCCGATATGAATTCACTATCCAATTCAAAAAGAACCCTCAGAGAGTATGCCATCAAATGGCGTGAGCAAGCCTCATGGTTAGCGTTTTTCTACAAGCATAGGAAGCTGATTACTTCCAAAATATGATGTCTTCCATGGGCAAAGCATTCGCGGAAGCAATTAAAATTGGAGAAATGGTGGAGAACGGGCTAAAAAATGGTCGTATCCTGAGCCAATCTGCCATAAGAGCGACCTCTCAGGCCATCCAAGGAAGATTCGGGGTTGCAGCTAGCAGGAAAAAGAAAGAAGAATGGGCCGTGATGGTTTCTGATGTCAGGAAACCTCGACAATACCCACGCCCATTTCCTAAAGCTTCCCAACAGTACTATCCTCACCAAGATACAGCTTATGCTTCGCCCCCTTTTCCTTATGCGGTAATGAACGCTCAGCAACATCCTAGGCCACCACAACAATACAATCAGAATAGAACTCCACCCCCAAAAAATAACCATCATCCCCCAACTCCTTATAATCAACGCCCACCTCAAAACAGCTACCCGTACAATGCCTACCCCAGATCGACCTTACAAAGAATGAAGATCGGGAATGAAAGAATCAAGCCCAACAATGTGTGCGTCCCAACATTCGATGGTATTAAGAGTGACATGATCGAGGAGATTGATTTGGTCTTGACAATCGGCCCTGTAGACTTTGAAGTAACATTCCAGGTCATGGATATGGATACTTCCTACAATTATCTCTTGGGAAGGCCTTGGATCCATGCGGCGGGGGCAGTTCCATCTACTCTCCACCAGATGGTGAAGAATATGAGGACCAGGAAATCGTGGTCCATGGGGAAGACAAGAATTCTATTTACAGGGACCCATTAGCCCCATGCCTGGAAGCAAGAGAGGCAGCGAGCACATAGTCTATCAGGCTTTCGAGATTGTGGTTGCGGACCAACATGAGGAAGGAACCCCATGCCCTCAACCCTTCCTATCAAACGCGTCAATTATGGTCGCCAACGACATGATCAAACATGGTTACACACCTGGAAAAGGGCTCGGGGTATCCTTGGAAGGCATTAAAGAACCCATCACTTTGCCTGCCAATAAAAAAAAAATTGCATAGGGTTTCAAGCTACCCCAGACGATGAACAATGGGCTGAACAACACAAGAAAAATGGTTTGGTATTGCCTCAGCCGATCCCACATATCACCGCATCATTTGTCAAGCCAAAATACGTGGTATATGAAGAAGAGGTTTCTACGGCCTAAGAAATAGAAGAAATATGCGGAGCAATGAGGCAAATAATGTATGAGGATCATATGGTCCAACCAGGAGAGGGCTCCAGCACTGCCGAAGTACAGTATATGGGGCCTGATGCCAAGTTGCAAAACTGGGAGGCTACTCCATTCCCCGTCTGGCGGGAGTCTCGGTAGTTCAGCTTTTTGCCATCCTTTCTGCACTATGAGTTATTTCAGGGTGTATCTCAAGTTTTAAATTATTGCCTTTAAATTTCGATGTAAACCCTCCTATGTTCAAATTCAATGAAATGAAATCAAAATTGCATCGTCTACTATTCTTTCTGATTTTATTTTACTTTTCTTATTTTTTCAGTCCTAATAATGCGGCTTTAAAAAACATGACATGCTTTCGGACTTCGTGCTCTGATCCTAATACGTCGTCTAGCCTCGAAATAATGAATCAAGAACTGGAATATGACGAAGAAGAGGCTTTTAGGGAAATAAATCGAGAATTGGAACAATTCGAGAATAATCCGAAGCCAGACTTAAATGAAACGGAACCCGTTAACTTGGGCAGTGAAGAGGGGATTCGAGAAACCATGATAAGCGTCCACACGGATAAAAAGACTAGAGACACCTTGATTCAACTACTATTAGAATTCAAAGATGTATTTGCTTGGTCCTACGACGACATGCTCGGACTAAGTATGGACTTGGTGGTGCACAAATTTCCAACCTACTCAGTCGTCCACCGATCCAACAAAAGAAGAGGAAGTTCAAAATAGACATGAGTGACAAGATCAAAGAAGAGGTCACTAAACAACTAAAGGCTGGAGTAATCCGAGTGGTCCAATACACCACCTAGCTAGCCAATGTTGTTCTGGTGCTTAAAAAGGACGGAAAGGTCTGAGTATGTGTCGACTACTGGGATCTGAATAACTCCAGTCCCAAAGATAATTTTCCGCTGGAAAAAATACACATCTTAGTGGATAATTGTGCCAAACATGAGGTGCAGTCTTTTGTCGATTGCTATGCCGGATATCACCAGGTGTTGATGGATGAAGAAGATGCAGAAAAGACAGCCTTCACTACACCTTGGGGAATGTACTATTATCGGGTCATGCCATTTGGTTTAAAGAACGCTGAGGCAACTTATATGAGGGCCATGACCGCCATATTTCACAACATGATGCATCAGGAGATTGAGGTGTACGTAGATGATGTGATCATTACGTCCAGAACCCAAAATGACCATGTGCAGCATTTGAGGAAATTCTTCGAATGCCTGCGTAGATATAATTTGAAGTTAAACCCAGCCAAGTGAGCTTTCCGAGTTCCATCCTGAAAATTACTGGGATTTATAGTCAGTCGACGGGGCATCGAGCTGGACCCAACAAAGATAAAATCTATCTGGGATATCCCACCCGCAAGAACCAAGAAGGAAGTCATGAGTCTGTTGGGTAGGTTGAATTACATCAGCAGTTTCATCGCTCAGTTGACCTCCACATGCGAGCCTATATTCAAGCTATTGAAAAAAGATGCGGCCATCGAATGGACAGACGAGTGCCAGGGCGCTTTTAACAAGATCAAAGAATATCTGTCAAATCCTCCAGTGTTAGTCCCACCAGAACCAGGGAGGCCTTTGTTCCTATACCTGACGGTGCTAGAAAACTCTTTTGGGTGTGTTCTTGGGAAACACGATGCAACCGGGAAGAAAGAGCAAGCCATTTATTACTTAAGTAAGAAGTTCACAAACTACGAGGCCAAGTATTTTCAGTTAGAAAGGACTTGCTGTGCTCTAACTTGGGTCGCTCAGAAGCTCAGACATTATCTTCTAGCTTATACCACCTACCACATCACGAGACTGGATCCTTTGAAGTACATATTCCAAAAGCCAATGCCCACCAGGAGATTAGCCAAATGGAAAATCTTGCTCACAGAATTCGATATGGTATATGTCACTCACACGGCTATGAAATCTCAAGCATTGGCCGATCATCTAGCTGAAAATCCGGTCGATGATGAATACCAGCCTTTGAGAACTTATTTTCTGGATGAAGAAATCAATTCCATCGAAGTATTCTCGGAAGGAGCTGACACTTGGAAAATGTTCTTCGACGGGGCAGCCAATGCGAAAGGTATCGGGATAGGGGCAATCTTGATTTCACCCGCGGGACAACCCAGCCACGGCCCGCCTCCGTTTCTTCTGCACAAACAATACTGCTGAAGATGAAGCTTGTATAATGGGCATGAACATGGCCGTTGACATGGATGTAGAGGAGTTGCTGATCATGGGGGACTCTTATTTGATCATTAAGCAGTCTTAGAGAGAGTGGGAAACTCGAGATGTTAAGCTCCTTCCCTACAGACAGCATGTGGAGAATCTTAGTAAGCGATTCAAAACCGTTGAGTTTNAGTTAGCTGATGCGCTGGCCACCCTAGCTGCAATGCTGCCCTATCCAGGTAATGTTCGCATAGACCTATTGGAGATCCAAATCAAGGAAAGACATGGTTACTGCAACATGGTCGAAGTGGAGCTTGATGTCCAGCCATGGTATCATGATATTATAAGATTTTTGAAGACAAAACAGTATCCCGAGCTGGCCAACAGAGACCAAAAGAGAACCGTCTGAAGGCTCGCCAGTAGTTTCTTCCTAAGTGGGGAAGTACTGTATAAAAGGACACCCGATCTAAATTTGTTAAGATGTGTTGATGCCAAACAAGCCGAAAAGATCATGGCCGAGGTCCATTCAAGAGTATGCGGTCCCCACATGAATTGGTACGTCCTCGCAAAGAAAATCTTGCGGGCTGGATATTATTGGATGACCATGGAGAAAGATTGTTTCGGTTTCGTCCGGAAGTGCCATAACTGTCAAATACATGGTGACCTAATCCATGCGCCACCTTCACAACTGCATCCTATGTCGGCGCCCTGGCCATTGTTGCTTGGGGAATGGATGTCATTGGGCCAATCGAGCCAAGGGCCTCAAACGGGCACAGATTCATTTTGGTTGCTATCGACTATTTCACAAAATGGGTCGAGGCCGTCACGTTCAAAGCTGTCACTAAGAAAGTGGTGGTGGATTTCGTGCACACTAATATCATCTGTCGTTTTGGTATCCCAAAAACCATCATTACCGACAACGCCACAAATCTAAACAGTAACTTGATGAGAGAGGTGTGTGAACAGTTTCAGATAACACACCGCAACTTGACCCCTTACCGGCCCAAAGCAAATGGTGCCGTTGAGGCAGCAAACAAAAACATCAAGAAAATTCTTAGGAAAATGATTCAAACATCTAGACAATGTCATGAAAAGTTACCTTTTGCATTGTTGGGATACCGCACGACCGTGCGTACATCTGTGGGAGCTACCCATACCTATTGGTTTATGGCACTGAAGCTGTAATACCCGCTGAAGTCGAAATTCCTTCCCTTCTGGTTATTGTCGAAGCAGAAATTGAAAACAATGAGTGGGTCAAGACCCGACTAGAGCAATTAACGCTGATTGACGAGAAAAGAATGGCCGCACTGTGCCACGGACAATTATACCAGCAAAGAATGGCCCGCGCTTACAACAACAAAGTGCAACCTAGGAACTTCGAGGTAGGGCAACTCATTTTAAAACGTATCCTCCCACACCACGAAGAAGCGAAAGGAAAATTCGCCCAAAACTGGAAAGGTCCATACATCATAAAGAAATTGCTACCAAAAGGAGCGTTATAACTGGGAGACATCAAAGGAAACGACCTCGAAACGGTTGTCAATGCAGATGCCGTCAAAAGGTACTATGTTTGATCCTCTATATATTTGCAAGTGCTCCGGTTGGGATGACTAAGGCTTTCATTATCGCTACCCAAACAACATTAACCCTTTTTGCAAACCCTTTGAGCCGGTTACTCTTCTTTGATTACCCTCTTTGGAACCCGAAGTTCTTATAAAAAAAATCAAAAAGAAACAAAAACAACAACAAAAGTTTCTTGAACTACGTTCGACTTGATTCCGAAAGGATACGTAGGCAGCCTCTCCCTGGGTTTCAGTCACACCAAAATAAAAATTTCACATTTCCCCAAGAGTTTAAGCTGGGGCAAATGTTATGTTCAGCGACGTTTGCGCATAAAAGGTTCCAAAGTTGTAGTTCAATACAAAATCTTTTCACCAAAAACCCTGTTCATGTCCTTCCGATCAATCGGCAAAGATGTCCAAAATTGGAAGATACAGTTTGTTTGGAGCAGATACAAGCAGTGAGAGAAATTAAAATGAGAGAGTCTTATCGGTGAAAACCCACACGGGCACTGTAAGGCGACGGTGAGTAGAGAAATCAAAATGAGAGAATCTTGTTAGTGAAAACTCGCAAAGAGCACTACAAGGCTACGGTAAGAAGATAAATAAGAGAGGCTAGTCGGTGAAAACCCGCAAAGGGTGCCACTAATCGAGAAGGACAATGGATCAATCCGGGGCAAGGTTTCTCAATCTCGAGGTAATAGTTGTGATGAATCTCTAAGAGTGGTACGGTTTACAAGGATCAGGCATCCAGTCCAAAGGGCATGTCATGTTCATTAAAGCCCGCATGCACTCTAGATAAGTCCTTCTTTTCTTTCCCCGAAAGGGACAGCTCTTGTTTAAATTCATTGTCCACTCTGTCGTTATTCTTCTTTTGAATCCCTGTCGGTCTAACTTTGTCCTGAAACTAAGGCAAAGAAAAAATGGCAAGACTAATTTACAGGGCTCTCATTTGATGCGGGTTAATATTCCAAGGGCACCCAGCCTCGTCGGGGACATCGAGTCGATCCCGACTGGCCACAATGGCCGATGATTCAAAATCAAAACCTTGAAAGGATAAAGTCAAATTGAAGTGCCTATAAGGGCAAATGAAGTTGAAAGGTGAAACCCCGCGTGGCTAACCATCTGGGCAAGGTTTGAAAAGCCGAAGTATTCCCGGTGGCTTAAAGCTACAATTGGAACAAAATTAAGAAGTAAAAAGACAATAGAGGCGAAATAAAGTTGAAAAGGTTAAGTCTCACACGACCAACCGTCGCAGCAGGATTTGAGGGGCCAACCCCCCCCCCCCTGGATACTCTGGAAATCCAAAAGAAAAGCAAGTGAAAAGCCTACAAAGGCAAAAAGAAAACAAAATGTTGGGTTCAACGTGACCGATCGACCGGGTAGAATCTGGAAAGCCAAGGTCCCGGGGATGAGATATGAAACCCAATCCCCAGCAAGCAAACAAGCAAGCAAGTGGTGGAGACCTTCATCATAAGAACTGAGATCAAGCAGTTGAAAATCAAGGCCGCAAAACCAACCACCGTTTCAAACTAACAAATTGTTATTTGTTTGAAAATAGGAAACAGGTGCAAAAGCAACCGTGTAAAAGCAGAAGCAATCAAAAGGAATTGCGCAAGAGCTAGAAAGAACTTTGCAGCATTGACTCCAAAGAAAGGGAAGCTTCCTCCAAAAATCTTTTCCCGCATATACATAAAAAAGGAGAAGAAATGAAGTTGAATATAATGCAACCCTAAAGTAGCATAGGACCCTCAACCCCTAGCCAAACATTTTTCAACCAAGGATATCCCATTCCTCAATTGATGCCAACGTAGGGTCCCTTACCCAAACAGACACTGGCATAACCCCAGTGATCTCTTTTCCAGGGCAACAGCGTAACCTGTTGACCTGTCCAGACACTGGCATAACCCTAGTGATCCCTTTTCCCCAAGCAACAGCATAACCTGTTGACCTTTCCAAACACCGGCATAACCTGGTGATATCTCTAACAGCAACATAACCTGTTGATCACTCCCTTTTCCCCAGGAAACAGCATAATCTGTTGACATTTCCAGACACCGGCATAACCTGGTGATCTTTCTGACAACAGCATAACCTGTTGATCACTCCCTCTTCCCCAGGCAACGGCATAACCTGTTGACCTTTCCAGACACCAGCATAACCTGGTGATCTTTTTGACAGCAGCATAACCTGTTGATCACTCCCTCTTCCCCAGGAAACAGCATAACTTGTTGACCTTTCCAGACACCGGCATAACCCGGCGATCTCCCTGACAACAGCATAACATGTTGATCATCTTCAGACACTGGCATAACCCCAGTGATCTCTTTTCCTCAGGCAACAACATAACCTGTTGACCTCCCTAGACACCAGCATAACCTGGCGATCTTCCTGATAACAGCAAAACCTGTTGATCATTTTCAAACACTGGCATAACCCAGTGGTCTCTATGTCAGGCAACAGCATAACCTGTTGTCACTCCCTCTTCCCCAGGCAACGGCATAACCTATTGACCTTTCCAGACACCTGCATAACCTGGTGATCTTTCTGACAACAGCCTAACCTGTTGATCACTCCCTTTCTCCCCAGGCAACAGCATAACCTGTTGACCTTTCCAGACACCGGCATAACCTGGTGATCTTTCTGACAACAGCATAACCTGTTGATCATCTCTAGACACAGGCATAACCCATTTGATCTCTATTTCAGGAAACAGCATAACCTGTTGACCTCCCCGGACACCGGCATAACCTGTTGATCTTCCTGACAACAGCATAACCTGTTGATCATCTCCAGATATTGGCGTAACCCAGTGATCTCTTTTTCAGGCAACAACATAACCTGTTGACTATTCTAGACACCGGCATAACCCGGTTATCGTTTCTTCTCCAGACACTGGCATAACCCCAGTGATCTCTTTTCCCCAGGCAACAATATAACATGTTGACCTCCCCAGACACCGGCATAACCTGGTGATCTTCCTGACAACGGCATAACCTGTTGATCGTCTCCAGACATTGGCATAACCCAGTGATTTCTTTTTTGACAACAACATAACCTGTTGATCCTTCCCCAGACACCGGCGTAACCTGGTGATATTTTCTTAACGACAGCATAGCCTGTCGATCTTTTCCAACATAGGGTCTCCAATACCTAGTTTATTTCACCTTTTAGGCATAGGGTATCCACCCCCCTAGTTGGCATTTACTCCAGGTACACAGTTCCCGGCATTTTATTGCTTTCAATAATAAAATAGCATAGATTTTATTACAATAACTCACGAAATTTTCCTAGTGAAAACTGGGGCAGGAAATTTCGTTCGTTTGTTTTGATTTTTATGCAGGTTACGTTGCTAGAACATTGGAACTCTAGACGACCAAAAGAAGAATTTTCGATCCAAAATAACAAAACAAAAATAAAAAAGAGAAGATTGAATCCAAAAGTGCACAAACGGGGAGGATATGGACTATTCAGGACGAGATTGAAGTTATCCTTCCAGTATATCCCGTTTTGATCCAAGGAACGACAAGACAAAACCAGCACCTGCGACTAACAAACGTCAGGATCCAGGTCAGAGTAAGCAAAAGATCAAGACTTAAAACCCAGTCCTAGATAGGAATCTTGTAATTTAGCAGCTAATCGGTTTTAGTTAATCCTTGATTTTGTACTTGGGTGTAATAAGGAGATCAGCAGTAGTAACAGCAGCAACCGCAGTGAAACCACAGTTGCTCGGTAGTCCCAGCTACTAAAATTGCCAGAACTACACTGACGTGATTCCTTTATAGCCAAGAATATGTAAGCAACCTTGAAGCAGGGTTCGGTCAAACTTTTCAAAACGCTTCACAATGGAACATATGAATAGGTAAAAGTCGTTCATTGCTGCTCACTGTCTTTGCCCGAAAACTCTTCGTGTTTCCGAGCAAAGAGGGGCAGTTGTGAGCATGTGATTTTTTACTCGCCGTATTGTCCTATAAAAATCTCAATAAATCAATTGATTTTATGATTTTTTGTTAATTTTTCATTAATTAATTGTGAATTATTTGGATTTTTGCATATCCTTAATTCATCTTTTAAAACTATTAAAATTTGCATCACTATTACCAAGAAATTATGAAATTACTATTCATAATTAATTAAATAATAGACGAATGACGATTATTTAACGTAATGTAGTTTTTAATAACTGATTACTAAGAAATTAATCATTTTCTATTCGATAAATCATAGATTTAATTATGAATACAAAATTGGATGTTTTATTCTTAATTAATATGTAAATAGATGAAAAATAAGGTTTAAAATTAATTACTGCATTTTTTTGGATTAAATTAGATTTTAACTTAATTAGATTAATTAAGTCAATTAGTTAAGAAAGCAAAATCGGACCTGGGCCAAGAAATACCCAGGCCCAATCCCTATTTCTATACACTCAAATAACCCAGGCCCAAACCCCTTACTCGGCCTGCCCCAGCACCCCTCCAAATGACCCCGTTTGGGTTAGTGAGTTAAATCCTGGCCATTGATCGAAATAGATCAGACGACCAGAAACTCACCCCCCTCTAAACTATATAAATGTAAAAACTAAACCCTACCATCCCCATTCATTTAGAAGTCTAACCCCCCTTTCCCCTTCGTCCGTCTCTCTCTCTCTCTCTCTTCTCTTCTAAAAATCCTAGCCGCCTAGGGTTCCCACCTTGCTCCGCCCATCGAAAATCGCCTACCGGTGGCGGACGACCTCCAATCAACCCCAACTTCTCACCGGACAATCCTCACCTCCCCCTTAATCCCATCCCACAACCATTTTGCCCAAAAACTCGCCCAAAATCGACCAATCTTAGATCTAGGAATCCAGAAACCCAAGCTTCCCCCACCGGGCGATTCAAAGATAATCAATGGATCAAACCTTCGTGAGTCAATTGCTCTTGACTATAGCAATCGATTCACAAGCGTTTGAGTCATTTTTAAACCCTACCAGAATCCGGCCGAGGTCCAGCGACCCTCGATTTCTTCGGCGAAGTTTCCTTCAACGAGTATTCTACCTTCTTCCTTACTATTCTTGACATATTATTTAAAAAAACCAAAATTGCATGTTAATCGTTTCTTTTAGGTAATGTCAGTTTTGTAAATCCCTTTTCTTCTTTCTTTCTTACTTTTTCTTCTTTTATCTCTGCCTATAATTATTGGTTACTATTAAGATCAGGCTTTTTCCCTTTCATTAGTTCATGTTTTCATTTTGTTTCTGTTGGTGTATGCTTAGAGTAGCCAAACCCGTTTAGAACCTAGTTTTGTTTTTTCTCTGAAGATTCCCTGAATATGACAACATAATTTAGGTGATTAACAGAGTTATTAGTTTGATTTCTTTTGTAATTTTTGTTTGAATTTTCCTCCGTTTGTTTGCCTATGTCGATTCATGTTTCTTCTCCCTAGTTAAGTGTAAATTCAGGATGTGTTTCGTGTCAATCATGATTATCGACATCATTCGATTCATGACTGTATGCATTATACCTTAACACGTTAGGTTAGATTGTTTGTTCATATTACTACTGCTTTAGTTCATGTAGTGATTAGTATTTACTATCTTTCTCTAGGCATGGTCTTGTTTATTGACTGGTTACTTCATATTTTTACCTTATTATGTTAATAACTAGTTTAGTCGATTAATTTCCCATTAATTAGGAAAATAGACCATGTTGAATCAATAAATGATCATGAGTTAAGTTAATTTAATCTTCAATTCAAGGTTGATCAGATTTAAAAGAATAACTTTTGAGAAGAGATGCTCAATTAAACCTAAATCGTAGTTTTAATAGTTAAATAGGCTTTAAAGATTTAGTTAATCTAAGCTTAATAATAGGCTTTAAAATTAAGGAATTAAATTGATTGACCTACATTATTTAATTAACTTAAACATGGATAACTAGTATGAAAACTAACTCTAGGCATTGAGTCAATTAATCTTTAACTAATTAACTCAACCATAATTAAGAACAACTAATAGTTAACTAAAAAAAAACATAGCTGGCATTACTTAACCAAAGTTAATACCTAGTTAACTAGTGAACCTAACTAATGTTAGTTAACTAGAGTTAAATAATAACCCAAAGTCAACTTAACCTTGATTATCCAATGGTAAATTAAGGGACTCCAAGGGGTACAATAGGTAATGTAGACTTAGGAAATCAGAATTTTAAGGGTAAAAGGGTCTTTTAATAGGTAAGAATGTTCTAGAATAGGGGCAGTTGTCCCAAAGATAGTGTTGACAACTGCCCTATGTACTATTTTGGTACTATTTTTCAGTATTGGATAGGGAATATTCAAAGAATATCCGATTCCCAAATATCCTATAAGTAGACCCTCTTTTTAGAGGTGAAGGGGTTAGAATTTTATACATTTTTGAGCTGCTGGGATACAGAATCCTTCCCATTTTTCAGAAATACTATCTTACTTAAAAGGTTTTGAAAAGAAGAGTCATATTAGAGAAAAAAAAATCTGATTCCCTTTTAGAAAACAAGTTCATAAGTAGATGGCCTAGTTTAGTTGCTATCTTCCCTTTGGCTGAATTTTGGTTTTTCTGGAGGTTCATCCTTCAAACATTCACTCAAGATTTCTGGGTTATTCTTGCTGGACTGGTTGGTTTTCTTTGGGTTTTTCTGTTTGATGTTGTTTATCGCTCTTCCTTCTTGCTGTTCATACTTGACCTTTATTTGGTCAAGTCTCTTTGTTTGTTTCTCTCTTAAAAGGTATGTATTTAACTCATCTTTTCTTAATGAAAGTTCTTGAATTGGAATCTTCTTCTTCTTCTCCCTGCTTAAATTAGTTGTCATTGATGAAATGAAGTTATCTCTCTTGCTTTAAGTACATGTGACTGTATAGATGTTTTATTAGCATATCAATAAACTTGTTGAATGTGATGAATACTGTTTGTTTTGTTGCTGCCTCCTTGCTGAAATATTCTGTTATTTCAGGCCAAATGTACTAAATATGGTAAATACTCAGTTCTATATTAAAAAATAAGGCTGCACTGAGGTGTAGAATCTGACCTTCTCTATGGTCAGGCTCTCTATATAAGTGTGCAGAAAAATATGCTTTTTCAATTGAGTCTCTTTGGCCAATAAGGAAATTCAACAAGCAAATCTCTAGATAGGTTAGTATCAGCACTAGGGTAAATAAAATCGACCTGTTAATGTCAAATTCACCCCATGATAGTGAACAAAAGTAGTATATATGGCTTGAAATTCATCCTTTAAAGGGGTATACAACCTTGTAGTTAAGGAAGGCTGTAGAGTAAAGAATTTGAACCCTTGTACGGTCTGATTCATTCTCTAAAAAGCCAAGAATATTCAACGTGTCCAAATGAATATTGTTGAAGTACTGGTATGGTTGTTAAAAATGGCAAACAAGATTTCATCTGTAAGTTTGAATCAGACTCTCTTTTATAGTCAGATTCAATCTAAGAAAAAATACATAGAACATGTGGCCTTTTCTTTCTGCTGAATCTGTAATTACTGGTTAAAAATATGACTGTTCATCTATGTGTGATTATAACTGTAGAATTATCTCTCAAAAGACTTCTGTGATTAATTCTATATCCATGAAGTATTAATAGAGTTATTAGATAGCATTAAAGGGTAGTGAATCTGACCCCCCTTAATGGTCAAATGCACCCAATAAGTTATTTATATATATGTTGGTTTGGACGACTTATATCTTATATCACTATGGGGAGCAGCACGTAAATAGTTGAATCTGATCCCTGTAATGATCAGATTCAGCCTCTTACAGCGCACGTGAGTTCTTCATGGTCCAGTTGGGACTAAAAGCCGAAGAATACAAATCCTAAAGTGTGAAGTTTGTTGGCTTGAACAGGGGAAGCAGCTAACCTTGTTTCGTTTTATCTTTCTTCTTATTAATAGAACTTATGTATTTAATTTAAGAACAATGTAATAGCGTAATTACAGCCTGTTGTATATGCTTTATTTGTAATATAAGACTGGACATTATATTTATTCATATTAGCAGTCCTTTCTTTCAGTATGTATGTGTTCCCATAATTTTCAAAAAAAAATGTGTATAATTAGCTCCATATTTGTTTTGGGTACACTGGACTCAAACATGGCTATTCTGGATAGTTTAAGATGGACCAAACTATTGATAATGGCCCATCAAGGTCTGAGCATAATCCGGAGGGCCTGAAAAACGCGAAGAGCCTTTAGCCTCAAGGCTGTTTATTCTCAGGTTTAAGTACAAAGTTTCAGGCATTAATATTTTAAGCACTCAGATTTGACAAAAAAATCCAAAGGCACCCTTTCTAAATCTTTTCTTACAATTTTGCGTTCAGATCAACCTGTCTAAATGACCCCGTAAATACCTCTTGAAGTTCTGGAAACGACTACTTTTAGATGAAAGGAATTTATAAGTGTGTATATATATATATATATATATATATATATATATGTATATGAATTCTCTATCCAAATTAATCTCTCGTCAGATTTATCTCGTGTTCTTAAGAGTCCAGATTTAAAGCAATATGTAGAACTCAAGGTGTATATCAAGAAGTATGAGTTTACATCATTTGAAGTTGATAAGAATATTTCAGTCAAAATGCTATGTGTTCATTTGACTGTTCTAAATAAGTGATTTGCAAATCAGTATTTCGAATTTTTCTATATGATGGCACGATTCTCTTTGTAGTTTTATAGCTTTTACCCTTATTGAATTAGTCAAAATTAGGATTGGCCGAAGAGTTAAACGATAAATTAGGCTAAAATGGCCATACCCCAAAACATGTTGTCTTTAGACTAGTGAATATCATTTTAGGTAATCCTTAGGTAGAATGCATACCTTTACTTTGAAACTTGACAAAAATTGATCATTACCTCAAAAGTAGAATAAACTACACTCAGGAGTGGCAACTCATGCCCCGGACCCTCAATTCTAAACAACTAAAAATGCACATAGCAATCACGGGTGCATTTTATGTGACGTTTTGCTATGTGTTCAAAAAACAACAAGTGTACGTCATTGTAACTTTTACAAGATAAATCCATAAACGTCCTAATCGATCTTAAAACTAAAACGCTCTTTCAATAAATAGAAAACTCAAACATCGCCGCAAATGGGCATTATAAAACTGTCATGACCATAGTCTTGACTACGTAAATCTACACACGGGTGCGACAACTCATGTTCTCATCTTCAACTTCAATTTATAATAAAAATCACATGTTGTAATATCGGGTGCGTTTTCATGTGGCGTAGTTATAATATGTCCCAAAAAACAAATAAGTGCACGACATCGTGACTTGTTTCAAAATAATCCATAAACATTCAAAGCGGTTTAGAAATTAATAGTGCTAAATGCACAATAGGCAAAAATATGTAAATAATCAGACAAATTAGGCCAAATAATAATAGTTAAGCGATCGTGCTAGAACCACGGAACTCGGGAATGCCTAACACCTTCTCCCGGGTTAATAGAATTCCTTACTCGGATTTCTGGTCGCAGACATATTAAACAGAGTCAACATTTCCTCGGTTTGAGATTTCAATAAATAATGGTGTCCCGGAACACCGTAAAAAATCCGGATGGCGACTCTGAAACCAATAAATACTCCCAAAATCGAATAGTGTCACTTTAATTGGAATCCCTTATTACCCTTTCATTAATCCGGGGTAGTGAAAAAGGAGGTGTGACATAAGTCACATCCATAACTTGAAGCTCTATTATAATACTTGCATCTCTGGTGCATACACAATCTGGTAGGAGCTTCATACTTAATTCTTATGAGGTTGGTACCTTTAACTACCCCAACTCCAATCTGAATATTTCTCAAGGATCAATCCGTGAGACTGAATTCTCCATGTTGGGGTTCACTATGTTTATCTTACTCAATATCTTGATTTGTCTGTATTCTCTTGTCTGGTCATAACTAGGCTCTTTCTGAATCAACTACTAACTACTCATTGGCCCATTCTCATATCAATGTTTTGCGTAATCTTTCTTGGGTTATTTCCTTTCTCTTAACTTACCTCTCGCACTAGCTCCTTATTTATCATTAACATCCCGGGCAGGAACCCTTAGTTCCTTTCCTTGATGTCGCGCTTTCATAATGTTTTCATATCGGTAGGATTTGGATAAGTGCAATATCATTCCTTTCTCATTTTTATCGCATTCTTCCTTTACCATTCCATAATTACTAGAACCACTTTATTCTGACTTAATGCCACATCACTCCATATTCCCCCCTTTACGGAATTACTAAGATTTAGTGTTACCACGAGATACCTATAGATGTTTTACCTCTTCCTCTTAAGCGTCTTTTCACAGCATTGATGATCCTTACTCGTGTTGCGATAATCCTTCTGTACCAAGGATAACAAATTTCCTTACTCGCGAGGGTGACACTTAGTGTAACTAGTACATATAATCCCTTAAGCTTAACTTTGCTCACATTGCTTGTTTTAGGGAAGCGTCTTCCTGAAAGACCATTCTCTTAATTTCTTATGAATCTTCTTCTATTCTCCATTCTATTTGTAAAGACCCATAAAATTTCATGGCTAAAAACAATGCCCAAATAGGTCCCCGTGTTGTTAAAACTGTAGAAATTCTTAAAATGGACCCTTTTTGAGTAAAAAGTACCCCGGGACTTAAAAGATATAATTTTCTAGATTTGTGCAGGTCTACGGTCCACTATGTGATCGCAGATCAGGTATGCAGACCGCATAGTGGTCGCATACTTGGACAGTTTGCTTTCCATTTTGAGGACAGCTATGCGGCTTAGAATGCGATCACATTTCACGAATGCGGGCCGCATATTAGTCGCATTATTGCACCTTGATTTATGGGGAGGGAGTTATGCGACGCACTATACGATCGCATAACAGGTATGAAGACCGCATAGTGGTTGCATACCTGGGCAATCTGCTTTTCTTTTTTGCCCATTTGAGGGCCATTTATGCGACAGGAATGGAGACTGCATAGTAGGAATGTGATCCGCATATCTGCTTCGGGACTGTTAAAATTCTAATTTTATACCCGACTCCCAGTTCACTAAAACACTTACCCCTTTCATTTTAAGCTTATTTTCTTATAAATTAGGGAGAGGAGAGAGTGGGTTTTAGAGAGAGAGTTCCAACTTCATCGAATTTGTTCCTCCATCACTACTCAGGACTAGAATTGATCAAGTAGGACACCATTTTCTTCACTACAAGAGGTAAGCCTCTATCCCATAAACCTTCATTTCCAGATTTTGTTAAAATGAAACATGGTTAGGTAAGTTAATGAAGATGGGGGTAGGAGTCTTGCATGCATGTAACCTACTACACATAATATAGTAAAAGGAAATGTGTTAGAGTAGTCTTTTACTAAAAAGAGGCCATTTAATCTAAAGGGGCACCTAGTGTTTGATATAATAATCAAGTGAGTTCAAGACATGATCATTATTCCTAATTCTAAGTTCAATTATGCCACATTGTGAACTAGATTGAAGGTGCTAGAAGGCCCGGTGAATTGTGGTAGAGAATTAAAGGGGAATTCCGATTCAAGGTATGTATGGCTAACTTTAATCTTTGTAGAGTTACCTTGTCGGTGTCCAAGCACACGATATGAAATTCTTGCTTGAAGCATATGTGAATTGATTGTCCTGCTGTGTCGAGGTGTACGAGTTCATTCTCTGATTTTTCTTAAGTCGATTACCATGATAATTAAGATTATGAATGGTGATTTCTTGTGTTATCCTATCATGTATACGATTCATTAAATGTTCAAATATGTCGATAGAGAAGTATGTGCTACTAAATGAAAGAATGTTAACGTACCCTAATGTGGGAAGGTATCTAATTTCTAAGGGCCGAGTATGGAAAATGATTAAAATAAAATGTGGATTGATTTAATTGAGTTAAATAATGATGGCAACGCCATATGTGAATTACTGTTTGGTAAGGATTATTGTGCCTCGACTTCATATAATTGTTGGTTATTGTTGCTATGAAATGAGAACGTACGGTGGGATCGAGTTGCACACCGCAACACGAAGTAATAAGCGTGGATAGGTAATAAGGGTGAAATGTGAATGTATTGTGGGATCGGGTTGTGCGCCTCAACACAAAGTAATAAGGGTGGAGAGGTAATAAGGGTGAAATGTTAATGTACGGTGGGATCGGGTTGCGCGCTGCAACACGAAGTAATAAGGGTGGAGAGGTAGTAAGGGTGAAATATGAATGTATAGTAGGATCGGGTTGCGCGCCGCAACAGATGATCAAATTGAAATGAGTAATTGTGGGATCTTCATTTGTAACTATCTGTATATCTGTGTGGTACTTGTTGGTTACCCTGACTGTCTTCCAATTGTGTACTATTTGATTCTACTTGGAATAAACTTTTATCATACATACTAGTACTATTCAACGGTACTAACGTCCCTTTTACCGGGGGCGCTACATCTTTTATATGGATCTAGGTGGTTCCACAGCACGTAGCTTAGACCGTCGATAGTGGTGTCTCCCCTTCATACTTTTAGCAGATCTGGTGAGCCCCACTTCCTCTCGGGGCCGTGTGTAGTCTATATTATTCTCTTTTGCTTATGTTGTAAAAGGTATAGCCGGGGACTTGTTGCCGGCAAGTATGTATCCTCTTCTCCGTACCTTTAGAGGCTCCGTAGACACTTTGTGGGTTGTATACACTTGGGTATTAGTTGTAACTATTCGTAACCATGATCCCGTGTTGGAAATGTTGTGCTTAGTTGTATATTTTGGGATTATCAAATGATAAAGCTTTAAAAGAGGAAAGTGGACTTATGTTGTAAATTCATACTTTGATTCCATTTGCTATTTCATTTATAAATTTGTATATTATAAACATGGGGTGATGCGTTGGGTAGGAAAGGCAATCCAGGTCCGCTTAAATGGGATCATCCGGTTAGGCGTCGGTCTCGTCCCTCGGTTTTGGGGCGTGACAAACTTGGTATCAGAGCCTCAGGTGTTAAAAGTGTCCTAGGACGTCTCGGAGCCATGTCTAGTAGAGCCCTTCTTATCGATGTGTTGTCGACCACATCTACAATTAGGGGGCTGCATGGACATTTAGGAAAATACCCTTTCAGTGTTACTCTGTATCATGCGATGAAGTGGAAGGTGAGAACATCTTTATCTAAGTCGTGGATTGTCCCAATTTTCAGTAAATGGCACCCAAGAAGAGAGCTCGACTCGATCCTGAGGCCAATGCCACCCCAGGAGTGGCCACAAATTCTCCAGTTGGTGGTGCGGGTGTTATTGATTCCCTGGCCACAAACCAGCCCGAATCCTCCACTCCAGGCCAGACTATTCCTATTCCTACCCCAGCGGAGGGTGCCAAAATCCCTCCCGCTGATGTTCCTGATCCTTCCTCAGTCCCAGCTTCCGGTCCCGGTATTTCTGATGGGGACCTCAGGGGAGCTATTCAGATGTTGACCTAGCTAGTGGCCTCACAGGCCTGAAGATCAAGTGCTGCCCCTGCGTCCTCTGGTGAGCAAGGGGATTCTTCAGGTTCAAGAGTCAACTAGTTTCTGCGGTTAGCCCTTCCAGGGTTCACATGCACCGACCTAGAGGCAGATCCTCCGGATTTTATAGATGAAATGTACAAGACTCTTCAGGTTATGAAGGCTACAGAGACAGAGGGGGTTGAGTTGGCTTCCTATCGGTTAAAGGGAGCAGTGCATTCGTGGTTTGAGATGTGGGAGGGTTCTCGTGGGGACGGGAGCTCTCCGGCAAAGTGGGACGAGTTTGTTGATGCCTTTATGGGTCATTTCTTGCCTGCCAAGACTATGGCAGCCCGTGCTATGGAGTTTGAGGTGCTTAAGCAGGGCAGCATGAGTGTGTGGGAGTACCACATGGAGTTCGTGCGCCCGTCCAAATATTCCATCCACATGATGCCGACTATAGAGGCCAGAGTTCGACGGTTTGTTTAAGGCCTTGGTCCCTTGGTTGTTAATGAAGCTACTATAGCTACCTTGCAGTCGGATATGAATTATGGGAAGATCGTGGGATTCGCCCAGGCCGCAGAGGCTCAGAAGTTGAAGATAAGGATGGAGAGAGAGAGTGGTAGTAGGGCCCGGTCAGCGGGAAACTCTGGGAGTTCAGTTGCAAGTGGGAGATTAGCCCTTGGGAGAGGGTCATTAGAGCCATCCCAGTCCTATGCTCAGTACTCAGCCAGTGCCCCGTCATCAGGGCACAGTTATCAGCAGGGGTGTCACTTTGGACCAGGTTCAGATAGCAGAAGGTTCCATTAGTCGGGTCGTTCATGTGGGAGGTTCCAGCAGCAGCGGAGGCCCCATGCCCTAAGTGTGGGAGGTCTCATTCTGAGCTTTGTTACTTAGATATATTGGTGTGCTATAGATGCGGAGAGAGAGGCCATATCAAGTGAAACTGCCGCACACCCAGTCAGGGAGCGAGTAGGGGTACTACTCATCCATCCATCTCTTCAGCCGCTACATCTTCAGCACGCCCTCCAGCTCCAGCAGGGCGCAATATAGCAAGGGGTGGAGCACGGGGTCGAGGGGGACCCAGTCGGTTCTATGCTTTGAGTGGTCGCCAGAGAACGGAGGCTTCCCCAAATGTGGTCACACGTATTCTGACCGTTCAGTCACATGATGTTTATGCTCTTATTGATCTCGGGTCTTCTTTGTCATATGTTACTCCATGTATTGCTTCGAGTTTTGGAATAGAACCCGAACAGCTTCATGAGTCGTTCTCTGTGTGGACTCCGATTAGTGATTCTATTACAGTTGTGCGAGTCTATAGGAATTGTGTTGTCACGGTGCGTGGTCGTGATACCACGACCGTTCTTATTGAGTTAGAAATGGTAGATTTTGATGTCGACTGCTGAACCAGAGTTATGAGGCTCGAGTTTCCTAATGAATTAGTTATCGAGTAGGAGGGGAATAATGTTGTTCCAAAAGGTAGATTTATTTCCTACCTTAAAGCCTCAAAGATGATCAGAAAAGGGTGCATCTACCATTTGGTCTGGGTTGCGGACACCACTTCAGAGGTGCCTGCTCTCGAATCTATGCCTGTTGTGAATGAATTTCTTAAAGTATTTCCGGACGAGCTTCCTGGGATTCCACAAAATAGAGAGATCGATTTCGGGATTGATGTATTGCCAGATACGCAACCAATATCTATTCCACCTTACCGAATGGTGCCAGCAGAATTGAGAGAGTTAAAAGAACAATTGAAAGATCTATTAGAAAAAGGTTTCATTCGGCCAAGTGTGTCAGCTTGGGGCGCACCGGTTCTTTTTGTCAGAAAGAAAGACGGACCGCTTCGGATGTGTATTGATTATCGGCAGCTCAACAAGGTCACCATCAAAAACAAATACCCATTGCCTCAGATAGATGATTTGTTCGACCAGTTGCAAGGTGATAAGTTCTTCTCAAATATTGATTTGTGGTCCGGGTATCACCAGTTAAAGATCAAGGAGCAGGATATTCCTAAGACTACCTTCCGGACTCGATATGGGCACTTTGAATTTCTGGTAATGTCTATTGGGCTAACCAACGCCCCAGCAGCTTTTATGTATCTTATCAATCCGGTTTTCAAACCGTTTCATGACTCCTTTGTGATTGTATTCATTGACGATATCCTTCTTTATTCGCGAAGTGAAGAAGATCATGCTACTCACCTCAGGGCAGTTTTGTAGACTCTTCATCAGCACCAGTTGCATGCAAAGTTTTCAAAATGTGAATTTTGGCTAGAATTAGTCACCTCTTTGGGCCATGTTGTTTCCATGGAAGGGATTCAGGTAGATCCCCAAAAGATTGCAGCGGTAAAGGATTGGCCTAGGAAAATGACCCCAATAGAGATTTGTTGTTTCTTGGGTTTGGCTGGATATTATCGGAGGTTCGTGGAAGGATTCTCTACCCTTGCCTCCCCATTGACTAAGCTGAGGCAGAAAGCGGTTAACTTTTAGTGGTCTGATGCTTGCGAAAAGAGTTTCCAGGAATTGAAATTGAGACTGACTTCGGCACCGGTGTTGACCTTGTCAAAGGGTACAGAGGGATTTGTGGTTTATTATGATACTTCAAGGGTTGGTTTGGGGTGTGAGTTGATGCAGTGCTGGAAGGTTATAGCGTATGCTTCTAGGAAACTCAAGAATCACGAGAAGAATTATCTGACGCATGATTTGGAGCTCGCGGCGGTTGTGATTGCGTTAAATATCTGGCGGCATTATCTTTATGGGGTCCATGTGGACGTGTTCACATACCACAAGAGTCTTCAATATTTATTCAAACAAAAAGAATTGAACATAAGGTATTGGAGGTGGTTTGAATTGCTCACGGATTATGATATGAATATTTTGTACCATCCAAGAAAGGTGAATGTGGTAGTTGACGCTCTTAGTCTGAAATCCATGGGTATCTTGGGTCATTTGGAAGCAGGTCAGAGGCTTTTGGCTCGGGAGGTTCGATCAGTTTGGGTAATAGTGGATCGGCTCACGAAATCGGCGCATTTACTTCCAGTCAAGTCCACCGATACTGCAAAACAGTACGCTTAGTTATATATCAAGGAAATATTCAGGCTTCATGGGACTCCAGTGTCTATTATCTCGGATCGAGGGGCCTAGTTCACAGCTAACTTTTGGAAGAAATTTCAGCAAGGTTTGGGTACGCAGGTAAATCTCAGCACAACATTCCACCCACAGATTGATGGGCAGGCAGAGCGGACATTCAGACGCTTAAAGATATGTTACGGGCTTGTGCATTATATTTCAAGGGTAGCTGGGATGTCGCTTATACAATTTGCTTATAATAACAGTTTACATGCTAGTATTCAGATGGCCCCATTTGAGTCATTATATGGAAGGAGGTGTAGGTCCCCGATTGGATGGTTTGAGGTTGGCGAGGCGGATTTGCTAAGACTGGACCTTGTGCACGAAGCTATGGAAAAAGTTAAAGTCATTCAGGAAAAGATGAAGACTGCTCAGAGTTGTCAGAAATCCTATGCGGACGTTCATCGAAGAGATTTGGAGTTTGAAGTAGATTATTGGGTATTCTTGAAGGTGTCCCCCATGAAATGAGTAATGTGGTTTGGGAAGAAAGGGAAATTGATCCCTAGGTATGTCGGGTCGTATCGGATCGCTCAAAGGATAGGACAGGTGGCTTATAGGCTGGAATTGCCCCCTAAGATGTCATTAGTGCACCCAGTGTTTCATGTGTCCATGTTGAAGAAGGTGATTGGGGATCCATCCGCCATTATGCCGGTTGAGACGGTCGAAATTAATGAAGGATTGTCATATGAAGAGGTTCCAGTTGTTATTCTTGATAGGCAAGTCCGTAGATTGAGGAATAAAGAGATTGCTTCTGTTAAAGTGTTATGGCGAAGTCGACAAGTCGAAGAAACTACGTGGGAAGCAGAAAATGAAATGAAAGAGAAATATCCCCATTTGTTTGAATAAGTCTGGTAATGATTTGAAAATTANATTTTGTGCAAAAGCACCCCATTTTCCCCCCTAGTTGCCCTACTATTGTAACTTCTCAAATTGTGCCATATTTGTGTATGTTGTAATTATTTGGGTAGTGTGCAACTCCTTGAAGTAAGGTAAATTATGTGCAATTCATGTGATAGTTAAACGATATGCAAGTTTGTGGAAGTTAACTGAACTATGTGAGGCTTGTGGGAGTAATTGAATTATATGTAGCTTGTTGAAATGACCGGATTATGTGCAAGTTGATAGAGTAACTGAAATGTGTGGAATTGGTTAAAATGTGTTTCGGAGGCTCTCTGACCCCCAATTCATTAAAAAACTTACCCCTTTCATTTTAAGCTTATTTTCTGATAAATTAGAGAGAGGAGAGAGTGGGTTTTAGAGAAAGAGAGTTCCAACTTCATCAAATTTGTTCCTCCATCACTACTCAGGCTTGGAATTGATCAAGTAGGACACCATTTTCTTCACTACAAGAGGTAAGCCTCTACCCGATGAACCTTAATTTCTAGATTTTGTTAAAATGAAAGATGGTTAGGTGAGTTCATGAATATGGGGTAGGAGTCTTGCATGCATGTAACAAACTAGTCGTAATCTAGTAAAAGGAAATGGGTTAGAGTAATCTTTCACTAAAAAGAGGCCATTTAATCCAAAGGGACACCTATTGTTTGATAGAATGCTCAAGTGAGTTCAAGACATGATCATTACTCCTAATTCTAAGTTCAATTATGCCACATTGTGAACTAGATTGAAGGTACTAGAATGCCAGGTGAATTATGGTAGAAAATTAAAGGGGAATTCCGATTCAAGGTATGTATGGATAACTTTAATCTTTGTAGAGTTACCTTGTCGGTGTCCAAGAAAACGGTATGAAATTACTGCTTGAAGCATATGTGAATTGATTGTCCTGCTGTGTCGAGGTTAGGAGTTCATTCTCTGGTTTTTCTTAAGTCGATTACCATGCTAATTGAGATTATGAAGGGTGATTTCTTGTGCTTATCCTATCATGTGTAAGATTCGTTATATGTTCAAATATGTCGATATGGCAGTATGTGCTACTAAATGAAAGAATGTTAATGTACACTGATGTGGGAAGGTATCTAATTGCTAAGGGCCGAGTGTGGCAAATGATGAAAAGAAACTGTGGATTGATTTAGTTGAGTTAAATAATGATGGCAACACTGTATGTGAATTACTGTTTGGTAAGGATTATTATGCCTTGATTTCATATAATTGTTGGTTATTGTTGCTATGAAATGTGAACGTACGGTGGGATCGGGTTGCGCACCGCAACACAAAGTAATAAGGGTGGAGAGGTAATAAGGGTGAAATGTGAATGTACGGTAGGATCGGGTTGCGCTCCGCAACACGAAGTAATAAGGGTGGAGAGGTAATAATGGTGAAATGTGAATGTACGGTGGGATCGGGTTGCGCGCTGCAACACGAAGTAATAAGGGTGGAGAGGTAATAAGGGTGAAATGTGAATGTACGGTGGGATCGGTTTGCGCACCGCAACAGATGAATAATTGAAATGATTAATTGTGGGATCTTCATTTGTAACTTTTTGTATATTTGTGTGGTACTTATGTGGTTACCCTGCCTGTCTTCCAATTGTGTACTGTTTGATTCTACTTGGAATAAACTTCGTTCATACATACTAGTACTATTCAACGGTACTAACATCCCTTTTGTCGGGGGCGCTACATCTTTTATATGGATGTAGGTGGTTCCATAGCAGGTAGCTCAGACCGCCGATAGTGGTGTTTCCCCTTCATACTTTTAGCAGATCCAGTGAGCCCCACTTCTCTCGGGTCGTGTGTAGTCTATATCATTCTCTTTTGCTTATGTTGTAAAAGGTATAGCCGGGGCCTTGTTTCCATCAAGTATGTATACTCTTCTCCGTACCTTTAGAGGCTCCATAGCCACTATGTGGGTTCTATACATTTGGGTAGTAGTTGTAACTATTCGTAACTGTGGTCCCGTGTTGGAAATGTTGTGCTTAGTTGTATATTTTGGGATTATCAATTGATGAAACTTGAAAATAGGAAAGTGTACTTATGTTGTAAATTCATACTTTGATTCCATTTGCTATTTCATTTATAAATTTGTATATTATAAACACGGGGTGATGTGTTGGGTAGGAAAGGCAATCCAGGTCTGCTTGACCGGGATCATCCGATTAGGCGTCGATCTCGTCCCTCGATTTTGGGGTATGACACTATTATCGTCGGAACGTAGTCTGAAATTCTCATGCTGCTGACCATTATCAAATCACTCAATCCCTAATTCATGTTTAGCTTATCTTGTTCACTAATCCATATTGATTTCTATTACTCTGGGTTCTAACTCTTCCTTCTGGTAATCATGTTAGAGTCACGAACTTATTTCTCAAAATGAGGATACGACTTTATGGCCTATACTCTTTTGTTTTCTTAAGGCCTGTCACCTCTCATCTTTTCCTTCTCTTGACTATAGACTCTGTAATACTGTCATTTTTGTATCTACTGGTTTCATCCATGTATCACATCTTACTCATAATGTTTCATTAACTCTCTTCTTATTTTCCTGATAACATTTATGTCCATCACTTTATTCTGAAAGCTTCAACAAGACATTCTTTTGCTTTTAGCTCCCCCTACTCCATCAACTGGCTCTTCGGGTTGCCTAACATTCTTTCTCCACTAGGGACGGGAGCCACATTAAGGTAATATTTATCCCTTCAAGGCTTCCAATGCCTATATTTGTAGTACTCATATATAGTTGTACTATTTTAGAGTGCACCATCCAGGTGTCTCACAAGGAGATCTATTAGCACATTTGCAATATCCTTCGAAAATATCAACTAACGCAACAATCCATTCACCATTTTGGGTTACTCTAACCTCAGCCAGATCCTGATATCCCGTCCTTCTTTTAATGCAAGTAACTCATGAAACCAGCTTACATTACTAGAGATTAGGTAAGGGCTTGATATTACCTCGAGGGGAAGGTGTTAAGCACCCCTTGAGGTCCACAATGGTGGGTCTCGGCAAAACTCACTCTTGGTGAATTATTCATTAAGCAAGTAAAGCAGTTTAAGCACACATATGGATTAAAAAAAGACATGGGAATAAATGGGTCTTAGTTTTATTAACCTATAGGATCACATCTGTGCAATACTTGGTAAACCTTCCTCAACTAGAGGGGTTACACGTAGCATTGGCGCATAGGGCATCATAGCCTTTCTACCCAATTATCCTCCCCTTGGTGGTTATATAAGCGATTCTAGTTAAACGTACTCTAGGCGTGCATTACCCGTCCTTTTTCTTATGGCCCTAGAGGTGTTTAAGACCTCTAATTAAGGTAGTTCTAGACTCTCCTAAAGTGCTTAAAATGAGAAAATCTAAGCGACAACAAAGAACATATAAGAATGTCAAGTAAAAGAACAATTAAGGGGCTCATGTTTACCTCCACAAATAAACAAATAATTAGCACGTCTCAAACAAGCAAGATTTCAGATGTTTCAGAAAGGTCCTAGAACAGGATATCTAGGTGAGCATGACAAGCAGAGAATATGCCGCATTGTGTTAAGGCGAAATGATAGAAACCTAATCAGCTTGCCTTCTGGTTTTAGAATCTGTTGAATCTGGGCAGTTCACAAATAAGCAAGGCATAGTTTTACAATTCGCACGATTTCAACTATCTTACAGGCTTGTCTAGGCCTGGATCCGAGGTGTCCTATAAACATGTTGTCTAGGTGTTGAACATTATAGAACTGATTTTATACATTTATCTATGTAAACACATTATCTAGGTGTTGGGACAGCTTTTAAACTTACCCTTATAGACATGGTTGCTACTAATTTTATGCTATATAGGCAGGGTATTTATGCGAGTGCCATAAAAGTCCTAAGGCATGGTTTCTAATGCACATAAGAAAATGATCATGATTTTAGGCCAAATTAATAACAACCTAATGACAGGATTTCTAAGCAGACATGAATGTGCAGAACTCGGGAAAGTAGAAGTTTAGGACAAATAATATGATGCACTTATAAGCATGTTTACTAGTGCACAAACAGTCCTATAAGCATGGTATCTAATGGAAGAAAATAATCAAAATCATCCTAAGGGCATGATTTCTACCCGGTTTCCACTATAAAAAATCATACGAAAATCCCTCCCTTTTACTAATATCCCCAGTATCTGTTTACAAGAACTATTATTATAGAACATAACGAATTGCAGTAATAAATAATGAATTGCAGTAATAAATAATGTTATACTATAGGGAGCCTGAATAGGCTCAAAAGTAAACCTAGAGGGCCAGGCCTTCAACCAAATCCAAAGTACCACTATCTCATAGTGCCCTATAGGGTATCCTAGTGCGTCAAAGTTCCCAAGGTCCTCAAGGACCCCGAGCAATGCTCACACCAACGATCCTTTAAAGAAAACAGTTTTTGTGTAGTGTGGAGGAGCCAACCCAGTGTGTCAGAGTTCGGAGGAATCTCATGGACTCCTAGGCAGTATACACACTGGAGGGGCAGAGCGTAAGTAATCTAAGAGTAGAAGTGAGAGTGCTTGACATAGTTGAGATGACTTTAGGAAAACAGACCGGAAGTAGGATAGTTTAAAAGTGAAAATACTTTAGGAATGGAAATAGTTTAGAAAATATATTAGGAGTGAAAAACATGTGTAAAACCTTTTGAAGGAAAGGAAGGTTCAGCAAACAACGGCATGGTCACAAAAGCATCACATTGCCCAGATCCAACTTCAGCTTGTCAATTAGTTCTAGTTGTACAGATAGTTACACAAAAGGGAGCAGGGTTTGGGAACACAAGACACTTGAAAAAAAGCATATAAGGAGGATAAGAAAGAGAGCATTTTGAACAACAAGCACACAGAACAAGTAGGGGCTGATCGACAACCAGCAACCAAATTCATAGCATTAGTACACAAACTACTGACTCAGAGTCTTAACAGGGAAATCATACTTGAAGCTAAAGTGGTAATAGACAGTAAAGCATAGAGACATATTGCATGAATAGTCATGATAAGGACAGGGATCTACTACACAAAATTAGTCATGCCAATTAGGGTTAATCAGATAAATTAGGAGTCTGAGATGCTAAAATGAGATGCTAGTTGAAGGAAGTAAACAGGAATTCAAGTAAATATGTTGGCTAAAGTAACAAACAAGAAGAGTGAAACCTAGAAATGTTGTTTAAGCAGTAAACAAAGTTAATTAGACAGTAGTTATGCTAATATAGAAAGACACAGCCTTAATAGAAGCAAAGCAACAAGGAGCACATAGTTTTGAATCTCAGAATGACATTGTGATAGGAACATACCAGTTAAGGAAGCAAATGCAGAAAGTAAAGTAGGTATAATTCCACAGTCTAGCCTTGGCTTTCAGCCGGCTAGACAAGCAATGAGCACAAGTAGCAGAAAGAGAGATGAGAGTAAAAAAACTTTTGTGTGTGTTTGAACTATTGTTCGTCCTTTAGAGGTAGAATAAGAGTGTATATATACAACTTGGGGAGTAGAACAAGTAAGGTAAAGAGAATCAGAGTTTAACCAAATCACAGGATCAATTCCCATAAGGGAGTCCGGAATAGACCCCGTAATTTGGGGGTAATCAATTAATGGTCACAACAAGAGGTTTAATTAAGTAAAAGAATCCAAAATCATGCCATATAAAGAGTCAATAAAATCCCCAAACTTCTTTCATTAATTAAGGCAAGTGCAAATTAGTCAAGGCCACAAATAAGGGAACTAGTAAAATCCCAGCACACTGATTTTAACAGGGCAATTAATAGGAATCAATCAGTAAAATAATCTTCAAAGAATACTGATTTTATGGGAAAGAATTACTCAGATCCCTAAATAGGAATCAACCAAGTAAAATTTCCCAAGAATACTGATTTTAACGGGGACAAATTCTTCAAATAAAAACAAATCAAGTAAAGGCCCAAAGAATACCGCTTTTAAACAGGGAAATCATTCAAATCCCTAAATAGAATCAGTTAATATGATTGATTCACAGAAATAAACATAGTAATGGAAAAAATAGAAGAAATCAGTGTAACCATTAGGAACATCTAGGGTTCGAGCATACATGTGAAGATTAACCAAACACGTAAAGAGATGGCTAGATTAAACATTTAAAGAAGAAAATCTTTTAAAGAGGAGTTTGGGAAGAACCCTAGTTTTAGAAAGACTGATTAAGAATCAAAATACTTAATTAAAACCAAAGATTTTCAAAGGTAAACCTCTGATAATACTCGAATCACTTCAGATCTATAAAGATCTGAGAAGATTCAAATAGCAGTGAAATTAGGGTTTTTCAGAAACAGTAGAGATGAAGAAACTCGGCCAAAAACGCATGGACTCATACTAAAAACAAGAGGAAATCCATACTCACAAACAAAAAATGACCTTAGACAGGCCAATAAGAAGTTTCCGGCAAGAATAGGTTGGATCTCCCTGAGATTTTCTCAATGATCCATGAAATCAAATAGCCAGGAAGCATAGAAAGCTAGTAGTGGTCGGAGAATGCATGAAAAATCCATAGATGGGAGTTGTTTTGCCGGTGACGGTGATTAGGGTTAGGGGTGAGTTGAGAGAGAATGGGAGAGGTTAGGGAACCAGTGACGGCGAAAATGAAAGAGTGAAGAGGGATTAGGGTTGTTGGTGAATTAAAATTGTAAGTAAGGTTGTGGACCGTTGATCTAAAAGATCAACGGCCACGATTGAACAGGGCTATTGGGTCGGGCAGGTATATGCTGAACCTGGGGGGTAAAATTGGGCCAGTATATTAAGGGGTTTGGTCTAGTTTAATAGGTTAGGTCCGAAAAAAATAAAAGGAATAAAAGGGATATTTTTTAAATACCCAATTAATTGGTAAAAAATAAATTATAAATAATTAAGAGATTATAACAAAAAAATTTCATGCATCGAAATGTTTTAAAATAATTACTCAATATTTTAAAAATGCAACAAGCTATTTCCTGGTAAAATAATGCAATAATGCATGCATGGGTTATAATTGTAAAAGTTATTGCAATTATAACCAAAAACTGTAAATATGGCTACTTATGAAATAATTTGAGCTTAATATGAATATAAATAGCAAAATTAAACCATGAAATAGTTATAAAGTCCTTTGTGATGCAATTTGTAATTATTTATATGAGTAAAATATTGGGATAAATTAATTTAAAAAATGTAGAAATTATGGAAAAATATCAATTGATAATAATGCATAGTTTTGAAGGTATATATGTGTTTGAAAGAATATTATAGGGAAAAATTGGGTATCAACAGCTGTCCTTCTTTACCCAGGAAGGATGAAAGAGTTGTCGGGTAAAGATATGATGGCCAATGTTGATTGAGTGAGACCGTTTGAGATATTTAGGCTGCACTCTGGTTCTTGAACTGCCTACATATCCCTAGTTTTACAGGAATCAAGTTGTGTGTAGTTTTGGATTCATTGGGGGAATATACCGACAAAGTTATCACAAGAACGGACACGAGGTTTTGGAATAGGTTAAAAAATGGTTATGGTGATCGGTCAGGTTTGAGATAATTTGAAAGAAATGGAGCGGGATTGCTCCTGTTGGGTAGCGGTAGCTCATCGGATAACCTGCAAGTAAGAGACGTACTACAAGCATATATTTGTGCGTAAATTTAAACATGATGCAAATTCCGATGCGAATAGAAGGAAACGCTTAGCCTTATGCAAATATGGAGGCAGGGCTTATCCTCATGAAAGATTGAGATAGAGCTTAGTCTCATGCAAAGATAAGGCAACGCTTAGCCTTAGGCAAATATGGAGGCAAGTCTTAGCCTCATGCAAGATTAAGACAAAGCTTAGTCTCATGCAAAGAGAAGACAACGCTTAGCCTTATGCAAATATGGAGGCAGGGCTTAGCCTCATGCAAGATTGAGACAGAGCTTAGTCTCATGCAAAGATAAGAAATAGTAAGTGATAGCAGAGTATTTCTTAGTTGGAAGTGGATTTGGTATCATTGTTTTTATAAAGGTTGTGATTTCGAGGCGGGCATATTCCTTGTTCCTGCATTCAAAGAAAAATCGTGAGTTCTGTAAGGGGGAGGTCGGTTTGTGCCTCTGTCGGCTTGCTCGACTTGCTTTGCTCAGTTTGAAGATCCTGTTCAAATCATTGGGGGTAGCGTTTGCTAAAAAGAGTGATTTCAAAAGTAAGCAGGCTTAGTTTTCAAAGTCATAGTAAAGAATATTTTTTTAGAAAATTGGTTAGATGAACTAGTGAGTGTGACATGATCCGAGACATTACGACTTCTCCTTCCGTAGAATTTTGAGGGTCCTCCTCAAAATTATGCCCCAGTTAGACGGACAAACATTATGATTGTTGTATATGTTGCGGTCGACTGAACTTGCTTCGGAATTTTGAGGGTCCTCCTCAAAATTCTGCCCCAGCATCTGATTGTGGGGGAAAATATAAATTTTACTGAATTGTGTTTGAACCCACAGGGTTGCCTACGTACCCCTCTTAAATGGGAATCAAGTCGAGCGTAGTTCAAATACATCATATTCGGAAAACATAAATAGCTACATATAATATCGCTTAACTGCATCTGAATTGATTGGTTTAGGCCATAATTCTCCGTCCATTTCTTCGAGTATGAGGGCTCCCTCTGTCAATAATTTGTGAACCATGTAAGGAACTTGCTAGTTGGGATAAAATTTCCCTTTGGCTTCATCCTGATGCGGAAAGATCTTCTTCAACACCAGTTTCCACGGTGTGAACTGTCTCGGCTTGACTCTTTTGTTGAAGGCACTGGACATCCTGTTTTGATAAAGTTGTCCGTGACATAATGCATTCATCCTTTTTCGTCTATGAGGGCTAGCTGCTCATAATGGCTTTTTATCCATTCTGCGCTGAGCTCAGCTTCTTGCATGATCCTCAAGGAAGGAATCTCTACTTCGGCGGGAATAACAGCTTCAGTACCATAAACTAGCAAATAGGGTATTGCCCCGGTTGATGTGCGAACTGTGGTACGGTATCCCAGTAAGGCGAATGGTAGATCTCGTGCCACTGTTTGTGATTCTCTACCATTTTCCTCAGTATCTTCTTCATATTTTTGTTGGCGGCTTCTATGGCTCCATTCATTTGAGGTCTGTATGCTATGGAATTCATGTGCTTGATTTTGAAGGTTTCACACATGGCTTTCATCAGATCACTGTTGAGATTGGCAGGATTTTCAGAGATGATAGATTCTGGAATTCCGAACCGACAAACAATCCGGTCGCGGACAAAATCTGCCATAACCTTCTTAGTCACTGCTTTGTAAGATGCTACTTCGACCCATTTGGTGAAGTAATCAATAGCTACCAAGATGAATTGATGCCCATTTAAGGCGGTGGGCTCGATTGGACCAATGACATCCATTCCCCAAGCGGCGAATGGCCAAGGTGAGCTTGTTGCATTGAGCTCATTGTGCGGCACTTTTATCATATCTGCATGCACTTGACATTGATACCATTTTTGAACATATCGGATGCAATCTATCTCCATGGCCATCCAGAAATAGCCGGCCCTGAGTATCTTCTTGGCCAAGACAAAGCCATTCATATGCGGGCCGCAGGTTCCGGAATGTATATCTTCTAGCAACTTAGTAGCTTCTTTCACATCGACACACCTCAATAATCCTAAATCAGGAGTTCTTCTATATAGGGTTCCTCCACTGTGGAAGAAATTGTTGGACAATCTCCGAAGCGTGCATTTCTGAGTATGGTTTGCATGCTCCGGGTATTCTCCTTTTGTCAAATACCTCTTGATGTCGTGGAACCAAGGCTTACCATCCATTTCTTCTTCAACATAAGTATAATATAACGGTTGACTATGGATCCTTACTGGGATATGATCAATGAATTTCTTGTCTGGATGATTTATCATTGATGATAAAGTGGCCAATGCATCAGCAAACTCATTCTGAATTCTGGGAACATGTCGAAACTCTATCTTTGTGAACCTTTTCCTTAATTCCTACACATGGTGCAGATATGGTAATATCTTGGAATTCATGGTTGCCCATTATCCTTGTACCTGGTGCACAAGAAAATCTGAATCACCGATCACCAGCAGCTCCTGAATGTTCATGTCAACGGCCATGTTGAGTAATATGCAAGCCTCGTATTCTGCTATGTTGTTGGTGTAGGGGAATCTGAGTTTCACATATACCGAAGAGTGCTGACCAGTTTCCGATACAAAAAAGGCTCCAATGCCGACTCCTTTGAAATTCGCTGCTCTGTCAAAGAACATTCTCTAACCATCATAGGACTCAGCAATGTCTTCTCCCACGAATAGGGGTTCGTATTCTCCTTCTACAAGATTTTCAGCAAGATGATCTGCCACTGCCTGTCCTTTGACTGCTTTCTGAGTTACATAAACAATGTCGAACTCGCTCAACAAGATTTTCCACTTAGGCATCTTGCCAGTGGGCATAGGTTTTTAAAAGATATACTTCAAAGGATCCATTCCCGATATGAGGTGTGTTGTATAGGCACAGAAGTAATGCCTCAGCTTCTAAGCTATCCACGTTAAAGCGCAACAGGTACGCTCCAACAAAGAGTACCGTGCCTCATGGGGTGTAAACTTCTTACTCAGGTAGTAGATGGCCTGTCGTTTTTCCCTGTCTTGTCATGCTGCCCCAGAACGCAGCCAAAAGCTCCATCTAGTATTGCAATATAGAGTAGAAATGGTCTACATGTCTCTGGTAGGACCAAGACTGGTGGTGTTGATAAGTACTCCTTGATCTCGTCAAAATCCTTTTGACAATCTTCGGTCCAACTAGTTGCAGCATCCTTTTTCAACATCTTGAAAATTGGCTCACATATAAGTGTGGGTTGGACTATGAATCGGCTGATGTTGTTTACCCTTCCTAGAAAACACATTACATCCTTCTTACTCTTTGCGGTGGTAGCTCTTATATTTCTTTGACTTTTGACGGATCCAATTCTATCCCTCGGCGGCTGACGATGAATCCCAATAACTTTCCTACATGAACCCGAATGCACATTTTGTGGGGTTTAACTTCAGGTTGTATTTCAGCAGTCTGTCAAAGAATTTCCTCAAGTCTTCTATATGATCTGTGGCCTTCTTGGACTTAATGATGACATCATCCACATACACCTCAATCTCTTTATGTATCATCTCATGAAAGATAGTAGTCATGACCCTCATGTAGGTTTCCCCAGTGTTCTTTAGGACGAACGCCATCATCTTGTAATAGTATACCCCCAGGGTATAATGAAAGCTATTTTCTCAGCGTCCTCCTTATCTATCCAAATCTGACGGTAACCATCGAAATAATCTACAAAAGACTAGAGTTCATGTCTGGTACAACTGTCAATTAAGATGTGTATGTTTGTGAGTGGGAAATCATCCTTTGGGCTGGCTCTATTGAGATCTCGATAATCGACACAGATTCTAACCTGCCCATACTTCTTTGGTACTGGCACAATGTTGGCTAACCGGGTTGGGTATTCCACTACCCTGAGGACTTTGGCATTATTTTTCTTAATAACTTCCTCTTTGATTTTCAGACTCATATCAGGCTTGAATTTCCTGAGTTTCTGCTTCACTGGTGGACACATTGGGTTTGTGGGAAACTTGTGAGCCACAATAGATGTACTTAATCCGGTCATGTCGTCGTACGACCATGTGAAGATGTCCTCATACTCTTTCAAGAACTATGTGTGCTCTTCTTTTTCTGACGAAGACAAGTGCTTGACAGTTTCGGAATCTCCTAAGTTTATTATTGCAGTCTCGTCCATGTTGGACTTAGGCTTGTTCTCAAAGTCCTCCACTTCTCTGACAATTTCCTCAGGTATGACATCCTCTTCCTCTGAATCACTATCCTTTTGTTGCGTTGCCTCATTACATGTCACAGTTGCAGGTTCATCGAGATAGGAAATAGTAATGTTGTACAGATAAACATATGAGAGAGAAATGGTAATGGTAATCAGCAATTCACTTAAAGCATCAAACAAATGGGATTTCTTAAAAACAATGTTTTTGGACCATTGGAAATATTATTTTAAACAAAATGCCAAAAAGGGAAATCATTGTTTTTCAGAAACAAAATAAATAATGATGTTCAACCTTGCTACCCTGGTATGCGTCGGGCCATGGATGGTCTGACAGTCCAGTTCTTGAGGAATGATCCTCTCTCCACAGCTCTGATGGTAGGGCCTTCCTCTTCCTCCTCCTAAAAAATTACACAGCAATCCATGTCATCATCTTCCAGGAATAGGTTCCTCAAGGCGGCAAATTCTTTTTCCTCCTCTGATCCCCACATGATGTCGATTTGGTTGAAAGTCTGATTCAAAAGCGGATAGTAAGGACCAAACCATGGTGGTGACCAGTCTTGAAACACTTGCCAGTTGTATTCATATCCTAGTCGAAAATTGGTACCATTGTTCTTTAGCTGTATTGGTTTTGAGATACCATGAAGATTTTTGTAGAGACCCTTGCAGGGTTCATATCCTCTCCACGCTAGTATACTTTCTATCTTTCTACTCCACCACTTATCTTTCTCGATCGCGTTGACCCTCTCGATATGATGATAAGTCTCTCCACCTAGATTTATTCTATTTTCAACCACCGGGATGCTCTGACGGGTGTAAATAGGGTTTCTCCCGTCTCATGGATAATCACTTCTTGGTGGTTCCACTCGAACTTCACTGCCTGATGCAAAGTTGACGCGACATCCCCAACGGCATGCAGATATATCCAGCACATGGAACTAGACATCAAACCATGTAGGCCCCATCTGTAGACAAAGATTGATCTCTCCAATGGTAGCTCTCTAAGACCCTTCAAATTCCTTCCCATCATAGTCCCTTCTCGTATCTCATACAGGCCTTTGCCCAACCTCTTCATTCTTGTCAATGGGCAAATATTGAGACTGGATCCCCCATATATTAGAATTCTGGCAATGAAATTGTCCTCACATTGCACGGTAATGTGCATTTCCCTGTTATGATTCAAACCCTCAGGTGGCAGCTCGTCCTCGTGGAAGGTGATTTTGTGACTTTCCAGAACCTTTCCCACCATATTGGCCATTTCCCCGCCAGTGATGTTGTTAGGTACATATGCCTCAGTTAACACCTTTAGGAGAGCATTCTTGTGCACTTCTGAATTCTGTAGCAGTGAAAAGATAGATATCTGAGCAGGAGTCTTGTTCAAATGATGGGTGACTGAATACTCCCTTGCTTGTACTTTCCTCCAAAGGTCATCCGGGAGTGTTTTAATAACGGGGTGTCTGTTAGAATCATTCTTACTAGATTCTCCCAAATGCTCTGGTGTATAGACTCTTCTTATTCTGGTCATTCCTTGCGCAGCACCAGATTCTTCTATTTTGATCTTTCCTGTTCTTCTTGCTTCGGCCACATAATCCCAGGGTACAGCCTTGGTGTCGAAGGGCGGTGTGGTTAACACTGTCATTGTGAAAGGTGTGGCTACTTCCACTTTGAATGGGACATGCGCAGTTGCGGGGGGTGCTATCTCAACCTCAAATAGAACTGATGCAGCTACCTCAACCTCCACTGGCAGCTGTATTTGTACTATAATAGGATTGAGCGTGACCACGGTTTGATTGTAACCCTCTTTGATAAGTCCAATTGATCCCTCGGGATCCCATTCCTCATCGATCTCTATCACATTGATAACTTCACCCCTATGATCTAGGAGGGGGTTGTTGTTGATGTTGGGTGTAGCTTCTTTGGCCTGAGTGGACTTATTATCAATCAAGGTCTGGACCTTATCCTTCAGTGTTCGGCACTCGTAAATGGTGTGCCCTTTCATGCCAGAATGATATGCACATGTCTTATTTGGGTTAACCCATTGGGATGAATTCTCCACGGTCGCAGCAGGGATAGGAGTGACGTAACCAGCAGCCTTCAGCCTTTCATACAGCTGGTCAATGGGTTAGGAAATGGAAATGTATTGTTTAGGTGGTATGCGGTCAAAGTTAGGCCGAGGTCTTGGGTAGTTTGGACGAGTTGGAGGTAACTGAAAGTGGGAGGGTTAGGAATTATATGTGTGATAAGAAGTGGCTGGTTGGGAATATCTGAGAGGTGATGGTTGATATGTGGGTGGAGGTGCTTGGTATGTAAGTGGGGAGATTTGATATACAAGTGGAGTTTGGGTCCTTGGGCGACCATTACCGTTCCCGCATCTTTCATCTTCGATATACCCCCTGACTACAATGCTTAGTTTGTGGCATGCAATGCCTCAAAGTTTGTCACCATACCACTTTTAATTCCCTCTTCAATCCTTTCTCCGAGCTTGATGATATCGGAGAACTTGTTGTTTTCAATAACCATCAATCTTTCATAGTGTTGTGGATCCTGTGCTCTGACGAATAACTTGTTCATCTATTCCTCGTCAATTGTCGGCCTGACTTTGGCTGCTTATGACCTCCAACGAGTGGCATACTCGCGGAAGGTCTCAGTGGGCTTCTTTTTTAAGTTCTGAATGTAGAATACATCCTCCGCTTTCTCTGTGTTAAAAGTAAATCTGTCCATGAAGTCAGATGCCATACTTACTCATTTGGACCACTTCTTAGGATCCTGGTTGATGTACTAGGATAAAGCATCTCCTGTAAGACTCCTCATGAAAAGCTTCATTTGGATCCTTTCATCCTTTCCGACTCCTACAAGCTTGTCACAATAAGTCCTCAGATGAACCCTGGGATCACCTGTCCCGTCAAATATTTCGAACTTGGGAGGTTTGTAATTCTACGGTAGTTCTACATCTGGCTGTATGCATAGGTCTTCATAGTTAGGACCTTTTATCCCTTTGCCTCCTTCGAGGCCATGAATCCCACTTGTCAACTTTTTGAGCTCTTCAGCCAGATTATTAATGAGCAGGTCCTTCTTAGTGGATTCTGGTGTATAGGATACGGGCTAAGTGGAGTGAGGTAGGGTTTCCAAGTATATAGGGTTATTTTGGTGACCAGGAGTTTGGGTATAATGATGATCATTAGTGGAGTTCAGGGGTTCAGTAATGATTTGTGGGGAATTTTATGGAGTATGGTAGGTGTTTTGTTGATATTGTGGAGGAATAGTTTTAATTTGTGGAGGGGTTATGTATGGTGAGGTACGGGAGGATTTTGTAGGCGCTTGTTGGGTGTATTTTACGGTGGTGCAGGGTTCTGAGTGTTTGAATGGTTGACATTTGGGATATTGAGTGTGAGGGATAGATTTGCTAGGCTCCGGACCTGCTCGAGCTCACCCTGGAGTTCAAGTATTTTCTGCTCAATCGTGATACCACATCATTTGGGGCCTGAGTACCTCAGCCATCAGAAGCTTCTTCATGTTCAACATGTGTGTTGTTGTCTTTTCTAGTTCCGTTCCAATCATCCATCTTTGCTTTCCCTTTGCCTTTTGGTGGTCTTGGAGGAGGAGAAGGTGGAGGGCCTCTGGATCTATTATGATAAGCTGATGATGCTAGTATGTATGAACCAACCTTTGGGGAGTGGGAATAATCAAAGAAAATAAAGAAAAACAAAATGTAGCCAAGTAAGTAAGAGTTCTAAAAAGAGTATTTGCGGTATTTAAACACACATTGTAGGAAGGTAAATTCGCGTCCTATTTTGGGAGCCTCGTTGTGCCCGAGGTAGGCCTAGCGACAAGTTGTTTCGGAGAACATAGATGTCATTAATTGCCTCATTTCATTAATATAAAAATAGATGAATCCAACACGGCACTAAGATAATAAAATATAAGTCACTATTGGCACTTGGACTTATTACATTTAGGAAAAGCAGGTAAATCTAATCTACTTGGTCCCAGAAGAACCTTCCCCAGGCTTGATCTTTCTGACTCCATCAATCAGGTCCCCTAGTTCGCGCATGCCCAACAACAGGTATACTCTTGCTAGATATCCTCCCTCGCTTCCTTTAGCTTTCTGGTAGTCAGCGGCCCTCTTTCTTATCTTTCCTTCTAGCTCCATCAAACCTTGTTCCAGATATTCTAACCTTTCATTGGAGGTGATAGCCATTTCCCTCCATTCCCTGATTAATCTCTTGTCTGTCTCGTGTATCTCCTGATGTTCTGCCTCGGAGTCATGAATCCTCTTGCGCAACTTGTTGTACTTTACTTGGGTTTCTGCATCTTCGTCTATGACCATGTTTCCCCGATCAATGCATGGATCAACTTTCCCAGCTAATTTGTCCTCCAACCATGCCGGGTAAAAGGGTGCATGTACCGCATGATACCTGTCTGGCTCGATAGTGTCCTTCTTCACAATAATCTTTGAGTGCCACATATGCTGAGCTTGACACTTGTAAGGGATGTTGTCATCCTGAAAATCTGCCCGGAAATGACTTATCTTTGCGACTCGTGGTATGATTTACTTCCTGCCTGCTTGCCTCATAACCCAGATGGGAACATAAGGGTATATTCCCCTTAATCCTATCAGCACTAAGTGAGGTGCGTCCCTTGACCTGATGATGAACTCGTCAGTAGGGAACCATTCAAACATCTACTGAACCTGATCCTCAGTCAAATTGTCGAAGAACTCCACCCATTCCTTGGAACTCTCTAGTTGAGTAAACCTGTTTGGAATATAAGTCATCCTTTTAGGGTGATGGAAGGTAATATGGTCATTCCACGCACTTCGTGGAAACTCTTGATGATATTGACCATTCTGGAGATGCTCCATTAACCACAACTGCAGCAGCAAATTGCAGCCTTCGAAATGTTTGGACCCTTTTTGGCAGTGGTCCCAGGCCCGGTAGATATCAGCTATAATCATAGGGACTATGGTGTATGTCTGTCCCTCGATTCCTTCCATTAGAGTCTTGGTGACCATAGTCATTAGTGTGAATTCTTTCTCTTTACATTGGGAACACTATCATACCTAAGAAGCAAACAATGAACATGAAAACTCTGTGGTGAATATGACCCAAGGAGGTGATGGAAAAATCATCATGGAAAATACGGTAGGACTTGCTATGACCGTATCTCTCATACAAGTAGTCAAATGGTATATAAGATTTCTTTAAGCATTCCAAATCAGCATTCCTTTTCAGACCCATCATTTTTAGAAATACCCTACCAGTGCGATTTTTCGGTACTAATAGCTTAGGGCTATCCCAAGGTAGCCCAGCGAATCCTCCTATTTCTTCTAGGAGCGGGGTCATTTTTATGTTCCCAAAGCGAAACACAAACCTTTCACTATCCCAGAACATAGTTGCATCTTCAATCAGCCTGTTGTTTGGTTGGATGTCTAACAGAGAAGGAAAATTTCCCAGGACCTTCTTCACATGTTTCTTGTCACTTGAGGAAAGATCTTCCCACCAATCCAATAGTTGTGGTGGTATATTTTGGACCATGACGAATCTTGGGACCTCGTGCCTCATTTTCTGCAAAACGGATAAGGTTAGACCCTTTCCCCCTCCAGATTCGACTATTTATATATCCATGATTAGTATATTGGCATTTGGTTCTCCAAAATTAATGCACAAAACTTGGTTGCGTCCGTTGGGATTATGGAAACCCCGGTGGACTTTTTGGATAAGGTTTGTCTTAAAGGCTTATTATGTGGTCAACATGTTAACCCCGCTAGGTTTGATCATGATGCATGTACATTTATAATCAGAGTAAGGTTGCTATGGGGGTCTAGAATGATACCCTCAAGTGGACAACTTGAGGGAGAAAGGCACAGAATCGTCGATTGCACCACTTATCGACTAGTTTTACCGTAAATAAGCTTTTCTAAATTTAAAGGGTGATATATAGAAAGAGTTCAACCACTCATCAAGCGTTTCTATAGGATTGATTATGCACTAGTGGAATATGATGTTCAGCAGGATTTATGCAGCAGTAAATAGCATGTTGTCACGTATTTGCACGTTAGAAAAGCAATAAATATAGTATTTATAATTGAAAGACGTTAAGAAGAAAAACAAAGGGACAAAGCAGTTTCGTAGTAAGGAAATAAATACTTGAAATAAACAATTAAGTTCACATAAAGGGTGCACATGTATCAACACAGTAAAGCATGCTTAGACTAATTCACAAATCAAATTTGTTATGGTAAAAGCCTAAAGTCCCCACCAGAGTCGCCATGCTGTCGCACCACCTTTCTTCCTCGTGGAAAGTTTCGACATTTGACATCTCCTTTCCTTTTGGGAAAAGGGGTATGGAAATAGAAGAGTCGCCACCTAACGGATTTAACGTGTGTTAGGGCACCTAATGCAAGTAACACATGAAACCAGTTTACATTACCAGAGATTGAGTAAGGGCTTGAAATTAACTCGAGAAGAAGGTGTTAGGCACCCCTCGAGGTCCACAATGGTGGGTCCTGGCAAAACTCACTTTTGGTGAATTATTCATTAAGCAAGAAAGCAGTTTAAGAACACATATGGATCAAAAAAAGACATGGGAATAAATGGGTCCTAGGTTTATTAGCCTATAGGATCACATCTGTGAAATACTCGGTAAACCTTCCTCTACTAGAGGGGTTACACGTAGCATTAGTGCACAGGGCATCATATCCTTTCTACCCAATTACCCTCCCCTTGGTTGTTATATAAGCGATTATAATTAAATGTACTCTAGGCATGAATTACCCGTCCCGTTTCTTATGGTCCTGGAGGTGTTTAAGACCTCTAATTAAGGCAGTTCTAGACTCTCCTAAAGTGCTTAAAAGGAGAAAATCTAAGCGGCAACAAAGAACATATAGGACTGTCAAGTAAAAGAACAATTAAGGGGCTCATGTTTACCTCCAAAAATAGACAGATAATTAGCACGTCTCAAACAAGCAAGATTTCAGATGTTTCAGAAAGGTCCTAGAACAGGATATCTAGGTGAGCATGACAAACAGAGAATATGCAACATTGTGTTAAGGCGAAATGATAGAAACCTAATCAGCTTGCCTACTGGTTTTAGAATATGTTGAATCTGGGATATTCACAAATAAGCAAGGCATAGTTTTACAATTCGCACGATTTCGATTATCTTACAGGCTTGCTAGGTGTGGATCCGAGGTGTCCTATAAAAATGTTGTCTAGGTGTTGAACATTACAGAACTGATTTTATACACTTATCTCTGTAAACACATTATCTAGGTATTGGGACTGCTTTTAAACTTACCCTTATAGACATGGTTTCTACTGGTTTTATGCGATATAGGCAGGGTATTTATACGAGTGCCATAAAAGTCCTAAGGCATGGTTTCTAATGCACCTAAGAGAATGATCATGATTTTAGGCAGAATTAATAACAACCTAGTGACAGGATTTCTAAGCAGACACGAATAGGCAGAACTCTGGAAAGCATAAGTTTAGGACAAATAATATGATGCACCTATAAGCATGTTTCCTAGTACACAAAAATCCTACAATCATGGTTTCTAATGCAAGCAAATAATCAAAATCATCCTAAGGGCATGATTTCTACCCGGTTTCCCCCAAAAAAGTCATATGAAAATCCCTCCCTTTACTAATATCCCCAATATCTGTTTACAAGAATTATTATTATAGACCATAAATGAATCGCAGTAATAAATAATGTTATATTATAGGGAGCCTGAATAGGCTCAAAAGTAAACCTGGAGGGCCAGGCCTTCAACCAAATCCAAAGTACCAATATCCCACAGTGCCCAATAGGGTATCCTGGTGCGTCAAAGTTCTCAAGGGCCTCAGGGACCCCGGGAAATGCTCACACCAAGGATCCTTTAAAGAAAATAGTTTTTGTACAATGTGGAAGAGCCAGCCCCAGTGTATTAGTGTTCGGAGGAATCTCATGGATTCATAGGCAGTATACACACTGGAGGGGCAGAACTTAAGTAATTTAAGAGTAGAATTGAGAGTGTTTGACATAATTGAGATGACTTTAGGAAAATAGACCAGAAGTAGGATAGTATAAAAGTGAAAATACTTTAGGAAAGGAAATAGTTTAGAAAAGTAGGAGTGAAAAACATGTTGAAAAACTTTTGAAGGAAAGGAAGGTTCAGGAAACAACAACATAGTCACAAAAGCATCACATTGCCCAAATCAAACTTCAGTTTGTCAATTAGTTCTAGGTGTACAAACAGTTACACAAAAGGGATCAAGGGTTGGGAACAGAAGACACTTGAAACAAAAGCACATAAGGAGGATAAGAAGGAGAGAATTTTGAACAACAAGCACTTAGAACAAGCAGGGGGTGATCGACAACCAGCAACCAAATTCATAGCATTAGTACACAAACAACTGACTCAGAGTCTTAATGGGAAATCATACATGAAGCTAAACTGGTAATAGACAGTAAAGCATAGAGACAGATTGCAGGAATAGTCATGATGAGGACACGGGTCTACTGCACAGAATTAGTCATGCCAATTGGGGTTAATCAGATAAATTGGGAGTCTGAGATGCTAAAATGAGCATGCTAGTTGAAGGAAGTAAACATGAATTCAAGTAACTATGTTGGCTAAAGTAACAAACAAGAAGAGTGAAACCTAGACATGTTGGTTAAGCAGTAAACAAAGTTAATTAGACTGTAGTTCTGCTAGTATAAAAAGACACAGCCTTAATAGAAGCAAAGAAACAAGGAGCACATAGATTTGAATCTCAGAATGACATTGTGATAGGAACATACCAGGTAAGGAAGAAAATGCAGAAAGTAAAGTAGGTAGAATTCCACAGTCTAGCCTTGGCTTTCAGCCGGCTAGACAAGCAATGAGCACAAGTAGCAGAAAGAGAGATGAGAGTAAAAAAAAAATTTGTGTGTGTGTTTGAACTATTGTTCTTCCTTTAGATGTAGAATAAGAGTGTATATATAGAACTTAGGGAGTAGAACAAGTAAGGTAAAGAGAATCAGAGTTCAATCAATTAAGGAACAATCAACCAAATCACATGATCCATTCTAATAAGGGAGTCCGGAATAGACCTCTTAATTTGAGGGTAATCAAATAACGGTCACAAAAGGATGTTTAATTAAGGGAAAGAATAAAAAATTATGCCATATAAAGTGTTAGTAAAATCCCCAAACTTCTGTTCATTAATTAAGGCAAGTGTAAATTAGTCAAGGCCACAAATAATGAAACTGGTAAAATCCCAGTATACTAATTTTAACAGGGCAATTAATAGGAATCAGACAATAAAAAAAATCTTCAAAGAATACTGATTTTATGGGCAAGAATTACTCAGATCCCTAAATAGGAATCAACCAAGTAAAATCTCCCAAGAATACTGATTTTAATGGGAACAAATTGTTCAAATAAAAATAAATCAAGTAAAAGTCCAAAGAATATTGCTTTACACAGGGAAATCATTCAAATCCCTAAATAGAATCAGTTAATACGACTGATTCACAGAAATAATCATAGTAATGGTAAAAATAGAAGAAATCAGTGTAACCATTAGGAACATCTAGGGTTCTAGCATACATGCGAAGATGAACCAAATATGTAAAGAGATTGCTAGATTAAGCATTGAAAGCGGAAAAATCTTTCAAAGACGAGTTTGGGAAGAACCCTAGTTTTAGAAAGAGTGATTAAGATTCGAAATAGTTAATTAAAACCAAATATTTTTAAAGGAAAATCCATGATAATACTCGAATCACTTCAGATCTATAAAGATCTGAGAAGATTCGAATAGCAGTGAAACTAGGGTTTTTCAGAAACAGTAGAGATGAAGAAACTCAGCCAAAAATCCATGGACTCATACTAAAAACAAGAGGAAATTCATACTCACAAACAAAAAATGACCTTACACAGGCAGGTAAGCAAGTTTCCGGCAAGAACAGGTTGGATCTCCATGAGATTTTCTCAAGGATCCATGAAATCAAACAGCCAGGAAGCATAGAAAGCTAGTAGTGGTCGGAGAATGCATGAAAGCTCCATAGATGGGAGCTTTTTCGTCGGTGATGGAAAGTAGGGTTAGGGGTGAGTTGAGAGAGAATGGGAGAGGTTAGGGAACCAGTGACGGCGAAAATGAAAGAGTGAAGGGAGGGTTAGTTTTGTTGGTGAATTAAAATGGTAAGTAAGGTTGTGGATCGTTGATCTAAAAGATCAACGGTCACGATTGAACGGGGCTATTGGGTCGGGCAGGTATAGTTTGGGCCTGGGGGGCGAAATTGGGCCAGTATATTAAGGGGTTTGGGCTAGTTTAATGGGTTAGGTCCGAAAAAAATAAAAGGAATAAACGGGCTATTTGTTAAATACCGAATTAATTGGTAAAAATAATTTATAAAATAATTAATAGATTATTACAAATGTTTTTCGTGCATAAAAATGTTTTAAAATAATTACTCAATATTTTAAAAATGCAACAAGCTATTTCCTCGTAAAATAATGCAATAATGCATGCATGGGCTATAAATGTAAAGTTATTGCAATTGTAATAAAAAAATATAAATATGGCTACTTATGAAATAATTTGAGCTTAATATGAATATAAATAGCAAAATCAAACCATGAAATTGTTATAAAGTCCTTTGTGATGCAATTCATAATTATTAATATGAGCAAAATACTAGGATAACTTAATTAAAAAATATAGAAATTATGAAAAAATATCAATTGATGCTAATGCATAGTTTTGAAGGTATAATGTGTTTGAAAAAGTATTATAGGGAAAAATTGGGTATCAACACTTTCACCTTCTGATTCTCTCGTTGCCTTTTTACCATATGGGTGGATAGATAATATATTCATGTCGTAGGGCTCCTTATCAAGAAGCTTACACCTTTCAGTACACACACGATCTGCTGAAGACCTCACATTTACTCATCATAAGCATGATGCAAAATCGAGTTCGTCTGACTCAACTCTTCCACAAATGTATCTCTTACCAACTGTCTTTCTGGATGTAGGTATCATTGCATTACGAATATAATAGAACTTAGGAATTTGAATTTCTACGACTGAGCTCTACCACACGATCTAGAGTCAGAAAAAAAGTGACAGTCCTAAATGCTCTGTAGCTTCCTGCTTATTAGTGTGGTGCATAACACACCCATAAAAAAGAATCTACTAGACACGGCTTGTAGAGATCCCTAGGACAAAACTGCTCTGATAACACTTTTGTCACGACCCAAACCGATGGGCCGCAATAGGCACCCGGTAACGTATCTTTCGTGTCATACTATAAAAGGTAAATTAGCTGGAAAGGATGTCATGAGATAACTAGAATAAACATGAGAAAATACTCGATATAGAATGACACAACCTGATATAGAAACTTATACATGTGACATACGGGCCTATGAGGCCAACATGATCATTTGTAAGCTCAAACCGTAGGCCGACAAGGCTATACAAGTATCCATATACATGAAAACTGTCTACAATCCTCTAAGAGTATATAAGTATCATAAAGGTTGGTACAGGGCCCCCACCATACTAATCTATACATGTTCAAATCATACTGACAAAATAAGCAACTCCGGAGCAAATGGAGCGCACCAACATCTTCCGCTGAGCTGATATCCTACTTGAAGGACTCTCAACCTGTCTATCGGGACCTGCGGGCATGAAACGCAATGTCCCCAGGAAAAAAGAACGTCAGTACAAATAATGTACTGAATATGTATGGAATGAAATTCAGTAAATAAAAACATGAGGGAAACATGTAGTAAAAGACTCGACATGTAAGTCTGAATAGCTCAGTGAATCATTTTATACTTATAATGTCATGCATATACGTATAAATGTCATAGCATGCATAGCTATATGCGTTCATATCATCATCAAGCCTCTGAGGGCATCCCATATCTCGACCACTGAGGGCATCCCATCATATTATCTCCACCACTGTGGGAAAATCATCAATGTATACCACATGATCATGTGGTGGTGCATATATAATGCCGTAACCTTTTATCATATCCCATATACATAAATATATATACATATATACGCATATATAATTCCATCTGGTCAGGGTCAATGTACATGTATAAATGAATACAATGCATGAGAAGTACGTCAATAAAATCTTTCGGAATGTCATAAGACCATAATGCCTTTGATTAATATCATGAATTAAACTTTATCAACTTACATATTTTCTGATACCTATGAATAGATGATAGAATATTAGGACACATGGGGAATCAAGAATATAGGCATCTCTAGTATTTCTATGAATACAGTCATTTATGAAAATTGTGCATTTGCTCGTTTCGTTTATTATCGTATGGATCATGCCAAAAGAGAAGAAAGGATAGCCTTAACATGCCTGAACCAATTTTTCTTGACAATTCCTCTAACACACATTAATTGTGACAAAACACGTAGCAGCGGATCGAAGTATGAAAAAATCCGTATGATATTCTTGAGAAAGATTTCACCGTACTCCCTTGAACTCGCAAAATCCCGTTGCTATTATGCTATGAAGTCTCATATGAATTTTGTTGAAGCCTTCCTTCACATGAATTTCCCTTCTTACATTTGCTGAAGCTTTCCTTCTATATAAGTACCTCCCTTAAGTGATTTAGAGAGCTCTTTTATCCTAGTGGGTGTGGGCCTCACTTAGGATATGACTTAGCCACAAAATTTCTCTAAATGAGCCACTTGTTACATGAGGTAGAATACATTATTTCTCTTTGATCAAGGCCTCCTTGGGCTGCCATGTTGTGGGTGTTACACTTATCCAAAAATTGTAATTAATAAGCTAATTTCCCACCAAAAATTATTAATTACCCAATTATCCACACAATTAAGAAGTATCTCAACTTACTTAAAATACTACTCACTTTTAACACACTTTATGTACCCTAATATCATGGTCATATGGTACCTTTTATCGAACTAGTCCATAAATACGGTGTATTTTAGCTTGGATCGTATTTTATCCCAAAATGTCAAACTTTGACAAAACTCATTTTCTTCGATTCGCTTACCCTCTCACCTTCACGAATTTACTTATCACTTGTTTGAAATAACATAATACTTATAACCTCAAAATAATCCATTCCCGAGCTTACGTCGATTAACTTACGACGAAACTTTAACGTACGGAAATGCTGGATGTAACATCTTATTTCCGAGCTTTCATCAATTTACTTATGGCGTACCTTCACATATGAAAACATGGGGTATTGCATGCGACCTCGCATCTACGGTAAAGCTCTGCACCTTGCCTCCAGCCCAGTTCGCTTTTGCGGCTCCATGATCGCATTTGTGGGCTCGCATGTGCGAAAGCACCTGAAATAAGGAAAACTTCAGTACACCCAACATAGACAATAATGATCCGAAACCAATCGGAAATACCCCTGGGGACCCAAGACCACGTTCAATTTCATCAAAAGATCCTTTGATCATCACGATTAGTTGATCTAGGAATCTAAGAAACCTAATTCATCTGCCCCTATCGAATTTCTCCCCACCAAAGCTACCCTGGTGATGAAACTTATACCAATCGGTCGCCCTCATCATGAACTTTCAATTAAGCCTTTTCCCAGTCACCAGTCGTCTGTCAACTCGTCGTTGACCGGCCAGCTTCATCTCAACCTACTTATTTCCACCCCACATCTAACTATTGGAGTCCTTCCCCGAAGAAGATTCATCAAGAATTCGAAATCCTAGACGGAACACTTGGGGCAAGGACCCTTGGAGGCCATAACTCCAAGTCGGCCCGAACAACTTTCACAACCCTTGTTTTGCCGAAATTCATGATGTCCGAGCCTGTAGAGCACTACAAGATGATTAGTTAGCTTCATACCATTTCCTTTCTTCGTATCCTTTCTCATTTGGTTAGATTAAATTCTTGCTTTGCTTATAGTTTGATTGTTAATTAAATTAGGTTGTATGGTTAACTTGTTATGAATTTCAGCATGTTAGTTACCTATTATCATATAATTGCACGTTAGATTAAATAAGCCTAATAGAAAGATTTGTTTCTTCAGCATCTAAGTCTAATTTAGTATACCTCAACCTGAATGGCAGTTATTTAATAATTTATTGGATTTCAAGTTTGTTTCAACTATTAACTGCACGTTTTGATTCGGTCGTGTTGTTCATTTTAGTCAGACTGGTAAGTTGGGCTTGTTTTAGCTGATAAACTTGACCTACAATAATCAAGGTGATAAGTGACCCTCTGGGTCAAGAGTAGGTTGATTCAAACCATTCAATAGAGTTATGTGAGATAAATAATGATAAAAAGGGAGTTAAAAGAAGAATAAAAATATAAGTGCTAGAAGACATGGTAAAATGAGTGGCAATAAGATAAATGTAAGGAATTTAAGGGAAACTAGGTAATATAACTACAGGAATCATTTCACAAATGCTAAGCAGCTGCTACGATATAGAAGTAGAGAATTTCCTATTGGCTAAGGGGTCTTTAGGTCATTCGTAGAAGGGTAAATGGGTAAAAGGATAAGGGGTAGGGGAAGCGCTTATTGTGCCTATAAAAAGGACCCTTACCTTCATTTTAGGAGGATTCTCAGCAGCCACAATAGAGATTCAGATATGATAATTAGTGAACTTCTAGTGTCAAGAAAAAAATAACAAAAAAATAGAAGAAAGTTAATAGGTTTTGTGAGTGATAAAATCAAATGTTGATACTGGTGTTCCTCTGAGTCTTTTTTTATGCTTTTGGTTACTATTCATTATTATATTGGATCTATTGTTGAGCTCCATGCCACTGTTTTGCTGCTGATATTCTTACTATTTTCTGCTTCTCAAGGTATTACTTGATCTCTTAAAATGTAACTCTATTTTAATAAGGCAGAATATAGTCTGTTAGACATCTCTACTTGTACATATTCAAAACTAGTATTTTAAGCTAGAATGTGTGTTTCTCATCCACATCAGATCCGCAAGATCCACATCACTTACTACATTAAAAAAAAGATATTTTTGATTCTTTTTTTGTTAGATAAAAAAGATTAAAATCAGAAGGTAAAATGAAAAAGGTAAAAAGTAAAGTAACTTCCCTCTCTTGTTCTTCCCCTCTTCATTATTATCGTCTTTCCACACACATCCTCTCCCCTAAAATAATCCCCTTGTTCTGATAAGTGATGGTGTGGCATGCTCTTATCTTTGGAGTATGTCGATGGTTTTAGATGCTTTTGTTAAGCTCGAAAATTAAATTTTTTATCCTATAGTTTCGCTGTTTCTTTTGTATAGGATTTTATGGACAATTGTTTTTCGTGATATTGTTGCTTGAAATGGTATTGCTTAATAAGATTTTCTTTTTAGGTCCAAATTTAAAATTCTAATTTTGGGATGGATCAATGTGACTCTTTTTCATTACAAGTTAATATTTTCTAGGATTCATTTACAATTTAATTTTGGACGAAAAATAATTTTTGCGTTAACTTGAATTTTGTTTGAAATAAGCAATTGAGGATGGAGAATTTAAAAGCAGTGGTATTGTGTACGTATTTTTTAATGTATTTCTTTATGAATAAGGAAAAGCTGGTGAATAGGAACAATAAAGGTGGAAGGCTGCTTAGTGGTGGTGGGATGGCGGTAAAAATGGAGGATGAGGGAAAGGAGGGAAGTGAGTTTCACGACATGAAGGGGAAGAAAAAGAAGATGGGGTGGGTTTGGGAAATTTCTATTTTTTGTTAAATTTTATTGTTATCTTTTTCTAATTTTAATACTTATTTATCAAAATCATTATCTTCACCTGCGTTTGAGCATGTGTAACGACGCACTTTGTATAACTCAATAAATCGAATACATAAGCATGGTTAATGGTCATAGGGACTTAAAATATTAGTTTTGAGCATGTACATGTATCTATATGAAACTTCGTGAAGTGAGCGGATATATGCATGGTAACCGGGTTTGGTTCACTATTGCATTGTTATATTGGATCTATTGTTGAGCTCCATGCCACTGTTTTGTTGCTGATATTCTTGTTATTTTTGCTTCTCATGGTGCTACTTGATCTGTTAGAATGTAACTCTATTTTAATAATAGAACGATGAAGTGATTTATGTAGCAAAATTGTAAAGTGACCTTCTTTGTTTGTATTTATCTTTTTAAATGTTTGAGTGAAGTTGTTGTATGTATTTTTAACACACTGATGTGAGGTAGGACGCATGAATATCTATTAATTATGTGATTTTGGATTTCCTGGTGCGCATAAATGTTGAATAAGATAAGAATTGATGGAGTACTGCCAGTATTTTATTGTTTCATTGATGGGTCCTTTTGTTGTTTTCTCTTCATTTTGTAATTGATCCACCTCTTAGTTTCAAATATTAGTAATGGTTTGAAGGTCAACACTTGCATATCTAACCACCAGTTGGTCTGATCTACGATATAAGACCAAATGAAGATCAGTTCTTCTAGTGTGTTGTGGCTATCTCTTGCAAGTTTTATTAGGAGTAAAGAAGGCCGTACTCATAAATTCACCATTCTACCCTTCTATTTGATTCCCACAATGATTCATTAATTGATTTATATATTAATAAAAGCCTTAAATTTTAAACAGGTGCATTTTTTCCTCTTCTTCTCTCTCACCACTTCGTAAATTTCCAACTAATAATTATAACAAAACTGATCTCTTCACATTAATCTACAAACTGATATCTCTTCATCATCTTCTTTCATTTTGTGACATTCACCGTATATATATATATATATATACACTTCTTGCATAAGATTAATCATCAAATAATTAAAATTACTCTTCATAGTACCTTACTTTATATTTTATCTTATTTAAAAAAAGTTGAGTGTCTACATATTCAGTAACGTTACTCAATTAAAGGAGAAGACGGTTAAGAGAATAAAAGATGAAAAGACTTTTTTTCCTAGACTTCTCATTTATCAACTCAAGTCATCAAGTGTCATTATAAATTAAAAACTACTAAATATAAACCCACGATTTGATCATCCAACTTGGATTTCTCTTGAAGTCCCAAAGTCAAGTCTTCATTTAGTTGCTTTCTCCGCCGATGCAGTAACTAATTTGATGGAGGTACATATATTGCCGAATTCATTTTTCTACTACTGATTTTTTTAGACAGTTCTATATAGAAGGTATATATAGAGTTCTAATATGACCATTATTTTCCTTTCATATATTGTTGAATATTTATGTGGAATTGGTGATAATGAAATGTTGCCGAAGATATCATTTGGCCGTAAAAAATAATTTCATTTTAAAAAGATAATTTATATGTCTTAACTGTCATGAATGAAATTATTTATTTCGAAGTTTGTGTTTCCAAGCCTCTTAAATTTACAAATGTATTATGGGAATAGTTTTCTGTATTTGTATATCATATTTACGAATTAAAACTATTCTAAATTTGTTTTTTCTTCTCTAGCTAGGGAATTTTGGAATATCGTGTGTCAATATTGTGCGAATCAATACAACAATTCAAAAGATAATAGAGCTCTGAAATAAGTAATTTATATTGTTTAATATCTTCAAAACTGATAATATATTTTCGCCACATATAGCAAATTTTACTAACGCTTAAATTGGATTAAAAGTCATGGCCTGTAAAACTCATGGAATTCTAAAAAATTTGTCCCTTTCAATCCAAAGATGCTGTACATGTTCTAATAGGTTCGATGCGAAGATTACACACTGATCACGCTCAATTATGTCTTATAAAAGACTAAGCGGGCGTTGCAAATATAATCCGGGGTATTATGCCCAGAGTCGATCCCACAAGAAATTTACGTATCAATCAAGTCTTTAGAATACGCAACTTTTACTCAATCAATTCTCTCAAGACTTTTTGAATATAAATTGGTGATGTTTTACTAATTCTACTGACAATAATAAAAATTAACAATTAAAAACAATGTGTTGTAAACAATTATGATAAATGTCTAAGGCTATGGTTTCCCCCGTTGGTGCACTTACTTCTCAGATATTTTATATAACTTGATTAATTATCTCTATCAATCATGAACACTCTATCGACCATAAATCTCTCTCAGGTAATTATGATAATTTACTAGACGCACTCTCTCAAGTTACACTAGCTAGATTGCTTTACAGTTCACTTTAGATTGCACCCGAAGTATCTTTATTTTTAATCCAACTTCTAATCCCTCGGTTATGACTTTCGTCTTTACTCTCGGAGTGGTGTTGTTCAAACAATTACCTAAATATGCACTCTCTCTCAAGTAGATACATACTAAATAGGCACAACTATTTAATGTTCATTCAATTAACTGCAACAAGAACGTAGTTGAACAAATAGAGATGAACAATCAACCAAACTATATTAATATCACCATAAGTTTGTCCCCCAACGAGTTCCACCAAAACCCTAGATTACGAAAATTAGCTACTCATATTCATAAGTATCAAATCTAAAATAACTAGCATAATTGAATTATAGAGTAATGAACTAAGGAGATAAAAATCAGTGTTTTTTGCTTTGCTGAGTAGTAATCCACAGATTTTTCTTCACTTTAATGGCTTTCTCCCTTTCAAGTTGTGTTTTTTTGTCTATTTATATGTTTAGGATATACCCTAAATGTGTAGGAGACTTCTATTACAACCGAGAAACACTTAAAACTCTTCAAAACTCGGATTTGACCGGATCAGGGGCCAGGCGTTACAGGCCAAACGCCTGGATAACGCCTGGCCAGGGCTGGCGTTTGGGCCCTGGCGCCTGGATAACGCCAGGCTGGGGCTGATGTTTGGGCCCTGGCGCCTGGATAACGCCAGGCTGGGGCTGGCGTTTGGGCTCTAGCGCCTGGCTAATGCCAGGCTGGGTCTGGCCTTAAGGCTCAAACGCCCGGCTATAGCCCAGTGCACTCCTCTTCGCCTCTTGAGCGTA
>ML366886.1:0-45068 GCA_005239505.1 Nicotiana paniculata | reverse complement strand
CCCCCCCCCCCCAAAAGGGGTTTGGGTGCAAAAATCGGGTTCTTGACATTTCGGACAAACTCCTTTGGAAGGAAGAAGTTAGAGGAAGAGTCGCCACCTAATGATTTTTATAGTGCGTTAGGGCACCTTGAGTAGTTAACTCATGAACTAGTTTACATTATCAGAGATTGGGTAATTGAAGTTATCCCAAGGGGAAGGTGTTAGGCACCTCTCAGGATCCACAATTGTGGGTCCCGGCCAAATAGTTTCGTGAATTCAGACAATAAGCAAATAAAAAGCAAGGCTCACATAAGAGGGGATTTCAAACAAGTATTGGAGTTTTATTGAAAGTTTAAAAGAAATTAGAAGTAAACATTTGAGAAAATATCCTAGGTTTAAAGTAATACGGATTACATCAATGCAATACCCGGTAATCACTCATCGAAGAGGGGCTACACGTGGTATTAGCGCACCAGTCATCATATCCATATTCTACTCTTCCCACCCCGTGAAGGTAATTAAAGCGTATGTTGGTCACGATTTCTATTGCGTGCTATTACCTGTCCCATCTTATCAGTCCTGGAGGAAGTTAGGACTACTATCCTAAAGGGTAGGTACTAGGCAGAACCCCTAGGTTTAAAGGACAAATTCTAAGCGACAAATAAAATATTTAGGACTGCAAGTATAGGGGACACATAGGAGCAGATATGAGGCACATGAATTCCTCCACAAATTAATACACATAACTAGCACGACTCAAACACAAAGAGGTCTAAGTGAGAATATAGTAATGGGGCAGTCTGATTACTGAGTTTCAGAAGAGATCTTTTTACCAGTTCTAGAGTCTAGACTATTAATTCTGAATTAGCCAAACAATACAAAGAGACAGTTTTTCCAGTTTTAATAAACTTAATGCTTAAGGCTTGCCTAGGCGGGTTTAACAAACTCCAGTTATCCTGTTTAGACTTAATAGTGGTAAAGGAGTGAGTATTTAAACTAATGTGAATGTAGTGTCCTACAAAACAGGATATCTAAATGCATACAGGGTGTAGAATGATGCAAACCTATGCATGCTTTTCTAAATGCACAAACGTTTTCAGAAATCAGAATATATTATTATTTTAGGGCGGAATTTACTTATTAACACATCTTTTTGACTCGAAGCAGGAAATACAGAAGCGTAGTTAAGTTGTTGAACCTAGCACATGATTTCTAATGCAAATAGCAGTATGTCCTTAACACATGAGTTTGGCATAGGTAATATGAGCATGCTGAGAATGAATTCCTAGGGTAACATGATCTCTAATGCAAATATTGAAGATTAATTTTTTTAACCTAAAATAGGATTTCTAGACATGGTGATCGTGAAGATGCAAAGACAGTAACATTATAACAACCATTTTATAGTTATTTAACTACGAACATGATTTCTAAGTAAGGCATGAGTATGGCAAAAATGTTGAGATAAACGGGCCTAAAACATGTTCTCTAATGAATGCATGGCAAGTATTCCTAAGCATGGTAGATATTGCACAATATACAAATAAATCCTATAGCATGGTTTCTACCCATAATTATACTAAGCATGCACAACCCCGCCCATTTCACTATCCAGCCCATAACCGTTTTTACAATTAATTATTACAGACCAGCCTTGCACAAATTACACAAAAATAAAAATAAGAAGTTACTATAGAGAGCCTAACAGTAGGCCCAAATATCCAGATCCAAACATGCCATATGCCATGACCCTTTTAACCCAGGTGTGTCAGAGTTCCTAAGGATCTCAGAGGACCCCAGGCAGTGCTCACACCCAAGTACCCTAGCCAGGAATGAGTAAGTGCAGTGTGGAATGCCATCCTTGTGTGTCAGAGTTCAATGGGTACTCAAATGGTCCCCAATGCAGTGCTCACACGAAGGGGGCTGAACTTAGAACTAAGAGTAGTGAGATGTGCCTATAGTTTAGAAAAGAGTTGAGTTTAAAAAGTAGCTTTTGAAATAACTGTTTTGAAAATAGCTTGGGAGAACAACATGAGAGTTTCTTTTATGAAAATTGGTTTGAAGAAGAAAGAAAATAGGACAATCAGCAACCTAGAACATACATGGTTTAGGAAGCAAACACAAACAGGGATAGGGGACTGGGGGACAAATAAGTCACATAATAGAAGCAGACTTGCACATAAACAGTCCTTAGGCTAGTGATATATGGTTTAAACAACCACAACCTAGTTATCATAGAATGTTCATGCCAGGAATCTAGCAGCATTAGATTGAGGGGGTGTCAAACAGAGTCACATATTAGGTCCAAGATTAGGATTTACATAATAACTAAGTACTAGGGGGTACATGTTCATAGTGTTTGGAGTCAGGCAGATTCATGATGGAAACATATAAGGGAAAGCAATAGACATGTTAGATTAAAGGGAAAGGGGAATCACATAGACAAGTGGATGTGATAAACATGTTGAGTTGGACGCTATAAACTTAAAATAGAAACATACCAGTTAGGAGTAAGAATAGAACAACAAGGTGCAAAGAAGTAGAGCAATAGGACAGTGGTATGCAGAGCAATAGAGCAGCAATAAGTTATTCAGTCTTGGCTTTCAGCCGACTGAGTAGCCAGAAGAAAAAGAGAGAATATGAAGCAACGCAAGTGAGAGTTCAGAGCAATATGAGTATTGTCTGTGTGTGTGTTCGCGTATCTATTGGTTCTCTTATGCTAAAGAGAGTAGGGTGTTTATAATTCTGAAAACGAGTAAAGAGAATAAGGTAAGGAATAATTAGTCTAACATAATTATGGAAATTATAACCAATCAGCATCAATTAAAGGCCTGGACTCCCTTTAATTAGGGAGTCAAGTTCAAACGGGCCAATCAGAGTTAAATCAGGGAAAGGAATCAACTAGAGTGATCTTACCATAACGGGGGTAGTAAAAGCATGGAGTATGTAATAAAGACCAGGTTCATAACACATAATTAAGGAAAGTAAAACTGATAGCATATTCACAAAGCAAAGTACGAGTTTAATTCTGAAAATTAGTCGAGGGAATCTCGACTGTAATTGAAATCACAGGGAATCAGGCATAATCAAGGAAAGTATCACACAATCAAGGGAAACAATTCGAAAAATCAGTACAGAACATACAAAATCATAGGTTCGAAGAAAATATCACAATTATGCAAAGAGATACACAGAGTCAGTAAGGAGTATTAGATAAACAACCATTAAATCAATAATCAAACCCATTAAAAGATAATCAGCACCAGAGTTCAGAGAAACCCTAAGCGATAGGAATAGTAGAGATTCAGGAAACCTAACCATGAATTAGAGTAAGAAACATAGAGCACATAGAGAGTCTATACATATTGGCTATACATAGCAAACAAGACGGACTGAAACCCTAAGAATTGGGGCTTTCAGTAAGAAGCTTTGAATCAAAACGTATTAACAGAGAAAAGCATAGAATAACATTAAAACAGAAGTAAAATAAATCAATTTTTGAAAGGGGTTTGTGAAACCCTAGTTTTAAAAATTGTAAGATCGTTTAAAGATGAAAATTTTCAGAGAAAAACATAGAAAAACTTCGTAATACTATAGATCTAAACTAGATCTAGAATAAATCGAAAGACATAGGGTTAGGGTTTCGTGGAACCCAGAGAAGTAGGAAAAACCTCAAAGACGGCACCGGCCTAAGTCGGAATAGGTTGTAATCCTTACTCAAATGCCCGGGGAGGCCGTAAAGTGGCATGGGACCATGGAAAATGAGTTGGACCGCTCCAGGTTCGCCTGAGAGCCCCATAGTATCACTAGATCGGTGCAAAATGGACAAATAGCCATGAGACGATGAGGAGCCATGGTTTCTGGTGAGAGAACCAGCCGGAGAAGATGACCGGACTCCATCAGAGAAGAGAAGCCAAAGGAGGATCTAGAGAGAATTAGAGAGTAACAGAGAGAGATAGAGAGAGAATGAGTGTTGAGAGAATGAGGGGTCGGAGGGGGTAGTGATTGAGAGTTAATTAAGGTAACATTGATCTGGACCGTTGATCTCATTTGATCAACGTTTCAGATCAGGTGTGGGGTTGGGCATGATATGAACGAGTTTTGGGCTGGGTTGGTTAGGTATTAAAGGGTCAGGTGGGTTGGGTTTAAAACTGGTTATAATTTAAATAGAAATGGGCTAAACGTTAAATACCCAATTAAATAAGATAATTAATTAATAAAATAGCTAATAATTGTGTAAAAAAAATAAATTGAGACCAAATAAATGAAATTAAGGCGATTGACTAAGATATAAAAATTATAAATGATCATTTATTGACTTTAAAATGGTATAAATTCACATTTGTTCTATAATCGCAAAAAGTGCTGAAATTAACTAAATAATGTCAATATTGGCTAATTTGTGAAATAATGAAATCCTAAGGGAATTAAATAGGATATAAATAACATGTTGAGCAAGAAAATAATTTGAAATTATATCATTTATGAATAATTATGGAATATAAAGTGTTAAATGAACAGTAAAATAATCTGATAAAAATAGCAAAAGCTGTGAGAAAATACCAGTTACTGTAAGGAGTGATTTTGAAAGTATATATACAAGTTTGAAATAATTTGAGGAAAAATTGGGTATCAACAAAGATTAGATGAAAGTGAAAGTAAAGTTTGATTTAATGAGGAGAAGGCCTATTTATGGGTTTAGGGCGACAGTTCAACAACACTAGTGGCCGACCGCTAACTGACGCTCATTAATGATTTGGGGAATTATACCAACGGGAATTTTCGTTCACTTTCATCGCTTACGTCACGGGGATGACATCATATTTTATCGAGGTCGAAAAAATCGAAGGCTCAATTCATTTCTTGTCATTATACTCCAAAAAATGAGGGGAATATCTGTATACGGTTGAAATCGGGGCCACCCGATTTTACTATTTGATCGAGACTCGAATGTTGCATCGAAGGTCGGCTTCGGCTAAATCACGAAGCTCAGGCATCGAGTTCGAGATCGAGGTTGGTAGCAGTCGAAGTCAAGAGAGACAGACACCGAGTAATATCGGAGATGGATTAATAACGGAAGAGCCAGATATCCGTGACTGGTCGAAGATCATGGCGTAAATCTCGAAATGGATCAAATCAGAAGGGGTTAATTAGCTAATTATGTGATTTCCTTCTGTGATTAGAGTTATACCAGAAGCAGAATTCCTCTGCTATATAAAGAGGAGTTATAATCGTTTGTAGGAATCATTATTCACAGAAAATATAGCGATGGAATCATCTCTCTCTCGCTTACATTATTGTTCATCAGCTTACTCTGTTTTCCTACGGTTCTTATACTTATCAGTTCAAGCGTACTTCGACTCGAGGGCTGAAACTCTGTCCGAACACTTGTTTGCTTTATTTATAATTCAATTCTGTCATTCATATTCATATTTATCAATTGGTGTTGAGTGAAATCACATATCCTTAAAATCACAATATAAGTTTAATTGTTATCCAAATTTTAGGCTAAACAATATTCAAACACGTCACTGCTTATTTATAAAATTAGTTTTAAGTAAAAATAAATTTCACCACTTGATGATTATCAACTACTTGTAATTGCTAATCTAAACGGATTCTTAAATGGCCAACGCAGATAAAAACGTAAATGCACCAAGTCTTTATACCCAATTTAGTTAAGTTAGTCATAAACAAGAAACTGAAGTTTATTACGAGTCTCATTATTAAATAATAAAATAGTTAAAGATGGAGAGATCTAATAAGACACCATAATAAAATTTAGGGTTGCAGTCACATTTCTTTCTTTTATTTCCGTCAATTTTTCTTCTAACATTGTTTTCACTCTTCATCGCTGAAAATTATAGCTAAGGAGGCAAGTAAGCATATATATTACTTGTTGCTAAGGAGCAAGCAAAACTAATATTTTTATTGAATACATGAAAGTACCTAGAAGAAAAGTAGTTTGCCTCCTCTTCTCGTTCTCCTTTATCAATAAATGGTAATGGTAATAAACTCCATCTTTGTTTTGGCATGTAACCTAGGGATTAATTTTTGAACAAATGAACGTCTACTAGTAACTAAAAGACTTGAGCCACAATGGCGGATTCAGGATTGGAATCTTATGAGTTCTTATTTTTCAACGATATCAAATAATATACAATAATAACTGATCGAGACAAAAAATTTCAGCAAGTTTTTTTTATTTGGCTTGCTCTTTTAATTTAACTTCATTTGCAATGTTTTTAAGAAGAAAATAGAAACAACACAAGTGCCTATGAATGTTGTTTTGTGAAAAAAATCAAAGGTGAACTTAAAAAAATGAAAAAGGGTCTAAACTATCCCTATCGTTTGCTGAATGGTTTATAAATGCCCCGTTCATCTATCCGTCCAAAAAAAATATGCGACGTTAATTCTATTAATAAAATTATCCCCGCGACTAACGACAGAAATGGCGAGCCTACAATTTTATGACGTGTTATTTCTACTGCCCACGTGGCAATCTCCGACTGAAACAAAAATAAATATTATTTTGACCCATTTACCTTATCTGACCCAATGTTTTGTTACCTGGGTCATAAAATTACGTTAACCCATCTAACTGATCCTATCAAAATTAAATTCAGATATCTCACCACCCATTAGGAAATTTTTTTCTCAATTAAGTACTCTTAACTTAATTTCTTGAAGATGCCAACGATTTATATAAGCTTTTTTATTTTTAGTTTTATGGTGTAAAATAAGAATTTTTTTCCCTCGCTTTTCCTTTAATCTTCTGTAACTTTAGGGTGTTGTTCATGGGAGAAATGACCATGGTGGTGAGGTAGGGAAGGTGGTAGAGGAGGTGATCAGAGCAGCGATTATGGTGGTAGAAGCAGTAGCTACGGTGATGGGAGCAGTAGCTATGGTGATGGAGTGGCGGAAACAACCACTACAGTGGTAAAAATAGTGTTGCGGCCAGTATGACGGTGGAGGTCAACTCCCAATGGCTGTAGTTGCGCAAGAGAAAAGATGAATGGGGGAGGGAGAGTTTGGGTGAAATCAAGAAGAAGATCGGGAAAATGGGGAAGCCATTGGAAACAACAGGAGAGTTATTTAGGAGGAGGGACGACTGGAGGAAGCATCCCATGTTGACTAATCAATTTCTCCACGCTTTCCCTGGCCTTGGCATCGCCGTCGTCGCTTTTTCCATCTACTGGATCGGCAAATTTGCTTAGAACAAGATGTTTGCCCCTTCGCACTCCACCCCTTCCTCCACAACTTCTCACTCTAACAAATTTTTGGGTCGGTTCAGCTAAGTGGATCGAAATAAGATTTATTGTTTATTATAGTCAGAGATTGCCATGTGACCCAGTAGAAAAATGACACGTCATTAAATGTAGGTCACTAGTTCCGCCATTAGTCGCGGGGTAATTTTATTAATAGAATTAACGTCGTATATTTTTTCGATAGATAGATGGACGAAGGGCATTTATAAACCATTTAGCAAGTGACGGGGATAGTTTTGGCCCTTTTCCGTTTAAAAAATGTCAAATATTGGATTCGAACCCTCGTCAACCAACTTACAAAAACATAGTCAAAGCAGGGTCCTCCTTTGCCGTTGAACCAACAATCGTTTCTAGTATTGGGTTCCCAGCAAAAATTATTTATTCATTTAGTGTATTTCTCAATACAAATGCAGGATCCAGGCAAAAATTACTGAATTCCTGAGAACCCGTTTCAGATACTGTAGATCCGCCTCTGTTGAATCATTCCCAGTTGGTTTCTCATGTTTTTTTTAAAAACTTACCACGAGTTCAAATGACGTTAACGTAAGGAACATAATAGAGAATGAGAGAATGTCAAGATTATTAAGTATTTTTATAATATATTATGTAAAAATATATAGTAATTAATTATGGTTATGTACTAATAATTGTAGTTAAATAAAGTGACATGTATCATTTATTTGTGGGTCGGGTATAAAAACCCGATGGGGTAAGTTTTTACCGCCAATACATATTCCAACTTCCAACTATCATTCGTGTTCTTAACTTTAATAACAGTGTTAGTCTTGTATTTTTTTTATTTTTCGATTCTTAATATTATTTGAGTTCTTTTGTTTCGATTTTTTTAATATCTTCTTGCTGTTATTACTGTATTGTTGTTGTATTCATGTCGTTTTGGAGATGACATTTTTGTTATCCTATAAATCCTTCTGTCATGCAGAATGAATCTTACCCCACAGACGTGGAGAGATACATTTGTGCTTTAGTCAAAATATCTCCAAGCTTTGAGGTCACTTTCTCCTTTTACCATTGATGATAATAGAACAATAGAAAAAATGGGCATGCTTTATATTTGCAAATATTGAAACTTCTTATTTGTAAACTAATATTCACAGATTAGTTTTGTCGAATATTTTAACTTCCACTTAAAATAAAAAATAATAATTGAACAATAATAATAATATTACATATTACAAATCTTTAACTTTTACAAAAGTTTTGTTTTCTAAACAGAGTGTGAGATAAGTTTTTAGACCATCAAGAATTATAATAGGATAATATCATATTCGAGTTTGAAAATAGAAAAAATTGTGATAGTGAGCATTTTCATTTAATGGTATATATTGGACACCAAATAAAAGAAATATAATTTTTTTCAGAAATTATTGGTGGTAAAATTTTATTTCTATATACTCCTCCTCCCATTCTAGGATTCAGTAAACTTTCCTCATCTTTTGTCAGTCTATAGTGTCTCCTCTCTTTCGATTCCACGTGCTATCCAAGAACCAAAGAGCCCAAATTCCTTGCATAAAAAAGCCCCCAAAAGTCAAAAAAAGAAAAGCAATCCCAAAATCCCATCATCTCAAAAATGGGATCTTCATTCCAAAGAACGGTATCCATTTTCCTAGCTTTCTTCCTTTGTTTCACCCAAATTTCTCCCATTTTTTGCGAGGAAAAAGTATCATTGGCTTTGTATTACGAAAGTCTCTGTCCTTATTGTTCCAATTTCATTGTTAATTATTTACCTAAGATTTTCAAGAATGGACTCATTGATGTTGTTGATCTTAAGCTTGTTCCATGGGGCAATACTAAGCTTCAAGCAAACAACACCTTCAAATGCCAGGTTCAATCTTTTTTTCTCTCCCTATATTTCTCTTTTTAGTTCCACACAACTATAGCTGAGACAGATTTACCAGTTCTAGTTAGTGGGTTTAGATTGTTAAATTTATGCAACTTATTACTCCCATTTTATGTGTTGTTGTTTGACTAGGTTCAAAGTTTGATAAAGTTTTTTTTTTTTTTGAAACTTGTTTTCCAGGATAAAAGCATGAAGTTTAGAGTTAAATTATTTTCTAAATATAGAAATGAATAAGGAAAGAGTATGACAGTGAATTGGGACTAGAGGTGGAAATTTGAGCCCAAACTTATTTGACCCGCCCAACCCGCCCGAGGATGGACTTGTCGTTGACTCTACATTTGTCGAACTCGTGCATCTTGACCCAACCCATTCAGCCCATTTATTTTTAGTATTGATCCATGAGTAACATTGCTAAAATATTTTAAGATATTTTTTTTGTACGATATGTTATATATGACCATAACAAAAGAAAAGAAGTCTTATTTAATAATTAAACAATTCATAAGAAAACAATACACATTAATTAAAGTTTGATGAGAGTTGGGAGGATGGGCTGTGGACCAATTTTTAGCCAACTTGACCCAACTAATCTCAGCCAAGTTACTTTTGGGCTGGTCATATTGACTCAGCCCATTTTGACCTGACCTGCCCATAATCAGCCCAACCCGCTCATTTGACAGTTGACACCCCTAATTGGGACATAGGGAATAGGGTTTTTGCATGTGTAGTTGTGTATTATCGTTGAACAAAAAGCAATGAGTTCAGCTGAGCCCGTTGAGAAGGGCTAAATCTAGCAGATCCATAATTTGAATTTGTAGGTTCTGAGTCAAGAGAGTGGCTTCCAAAATGTATCTATAACTCAATCTTTACTTGTTTTTATGCACATATGTATAAGGTTTGATCCCGAAACATCGGGGTCTGCCGAACCTGCGAACCCATTGTTATATATGTATGTGCATAGTATGAAGCACACTTAGAGATTTATGAAACTCTTTTTGTCATGGTTGCAGCATGGTAAAGCGGAATGTTTTCTGGACACTGTGGAGGCGTGTGCAATTGATGCCTGGCCTGATTTGGTAAGCTACTGATCAAAATTGTACCTTCTGGTTATTTGTATTTTTATGAGCAATTCACACATAGTTCAGCTATCAAAAAATGATTTTGTTATTTTACTATCATAGTGGGTGTGGCTATGTCCACTTTAGTGCAAGAAAGGTAGTTTGTTGACTTTACTGTTATACGGGACAATTCAGTGACCAGTGAAATTAATCTAGCTTAAACTCAGGGGCAGCTCTATCGTATTTGGGGCTTAAAGCCAAATTTTAATAAAATTTTACTCGAAAGTTTCAAGCTCATACGTTGCAAAACAATAAGCTTCACTTTTAGTCTTTGAATCCACACTAACTTCTACTAATTTCAGTAAAGTCTTATTTGTGGAGTTTAAAATCTTATTGCTTTATACTTTCAATATGGCTTTCTCAACATGTTTGTGATGATGATTTAAGTGTTAGACTAGGTACACTATCTTTTCAAATTTTCCATCGTTTAGTATAGAAGGAGAAAAGAGTGAATATATACGTTGTACTACTCCAAGGAATGATATAGCTTTTGAACAAGATAGACATGTCATAGTGTACGAAATTTAGATTATAACAACCACATAATGTATAAAATGCTCTACAATTTATTAGTCTTCTTTGTACTTCCTTGGTGTTTTTCCTTCATACTGGATCTCCAGAAAATGTTCTCCTATACTCGAAAGGCTATTCTTATTTCCGAAAGTAATACCCAGCCTTCAGAATCATCATTAAAACTAAATTTTCTTTTTCTTTTTTTGTATAAATATTGTATTTTTCGTCAAAAGAACTCAATGTCTAAAGAAAAATTAATTCATTACTAGTAAAAAATGGGGCCTTCATTATTTTGGGGCTTAAGGCCTTTGGTTTAGCTGCCTTATGCTAAAGCCGGCCCTACTTAAGAGTTACTTGATAAATGGCAAGTAGCTGGTCACTTCTATATCTAACTAAGGAGGCTATTCTAAATCATAATTTCATTTTTATTGGATATTTGATGCAGAATGAACATTTTCCTTTCATTTACTGTGTGGAAAGTCTGGTCTACCATAAGAATTATACCCAGTGGGAAACATGTTTTGAAAAGCTGAATTTGAAGGCAGAGCTTGTTAAAGATTGTGTTGGCAGTGGGCGAGGGAAAGAGGTTAGTTCTTTTGAATTGATTTAAAGCTAATACTGTTCTTTCTGTTTCTCTCTCTTTTGTTTTTTGGGTGTTATTGTGAATTTTTTTGGTAAGTTGGTATTATTTCTGAGTTACACTGCTCTAAAGATTTCGCTTTGGGTTTAACAATTCTAAATCTATTTGAAAGTTTAGATTTCACAACATAACGTGCAAAAGAAAAAAAGAACTTTGGTTTCTATTTTTTCTGCTATATGCTTAATTATAGATGCTGAGCATATGAATATGAAAAAGAGATTCTTCTTCGATCGACTAGCTAGCTTTGAGAGGAGGACAAGCAGCATTATGCATCTATCTATATAGAAGTAATTGAATTTTAAAGTGTTTCTTCACAAATATAAGGTTCAGTAGACAGTAATAAAAAAGAAAGAAAAGAAAGCAAAGTATTACTATGTGTTATGTCTTAATAGTTATAGCTCCACCCTTTTGAATATAGCTCCTCTTTCTCTCTCTTAGATATGCCCTTCAGTGTGTTGGAAAAATAGTGCACAGAAATAATACATGGTAAGTTACAAGAATAACAACGCACATTGGGATGCGGTAATCAACGAGAATAAAAAGAGAAAAAAGAACACCAATATTTTAATGTGGAAAACTTTTCTCAATAAGGAAAAATACCACGGACCGTGAGGAGCAAATAATATCCCACTCCGAATCTGAAGTGTGTACGCAGACCTTACCCCTACCCTAGGAGGGCAGAGATGTTTCCGATAGACTCCCGGCTAAAGACAACATGAAAAGAAGCAGTGGCAACAAATGGTAACAACAACAAGATATTAAGAAAATAGAAGCGAATGAATGCAATCAAACAATAGGTTTAATGCTACCCGTCTGAGAAAGAAAAAGAGAAACGCTCGACTGCCTACTAAATTTCCATCCTAATTCTCGACCTCTACATCCTCCCATCACGGGTCTTGTCCTCGGTAAGCTCCAGCGACGCCATATCTTGCCTAATCACCTTTCCCCAATAATTATTTGGCCTACCTTTATCCCTCATCATACTCACCAAGGTAACCTCTCGCAAATCCTAACTGAGGAATCTGTGCTTCTCCTCTTCACATGCCCGAATCATCTCGGCCTCGCCTCCCGCATCTTATCCTCCACGGGAGCCACTCCCACCTTTTCCCGAATAACTTCAATCCTAATCTTATCTAACCTGGTATGCCCAGATTTCCATCTCAACATCCTCATTTCAGCTGCTTTCATCTTCTGAACACGAGAGTTTATGACAGGCAAACACTCCGCCCCGTGCATGAGGCATATACACATAATAAATGCAAAAAAAGAAAGAAAAAGAAAGTGAATAATAGCAAAACCATGAATTTTGTTCATATTCATTATTGTGGAGCGCCAAATAATTGCTGATAAATCTAAAATATGTTTTCTAGAAAGTGTAATACTAAGGAGTTTTACACTTGGTAGCCTCGAGTGAATACTCAAGAGACCACTATACATTTTAAAGAAACAATTGTCCTTTGATTTACATACCTCACTGTAGTACCGCTTGCACTCTCTGTTTTGCCTCACAAACTATTTTTCTTTACTTGTGGAACTACACTGAGTATTTTGTTGTTATTGTTGTCTTTTGGATTGAATGATCAAAATAGGAATAAAGCACCCCTTTTATATGCCAAAAGGAACTTGGCCTCCAAGAATATATTAAACAATAAAAGAAAAGGAAAAATTACTTGAGAATGTGATGAACCTGAAAAATCTCCCCATACAGACCTATTTACCTGAATGAGATAACAACGTACTTCTAGTTGGAGTGGATCGATTGGTACCAAGAGACAACTTTGAGTTGTGCAAAGAACTTGTTGGGATGCGCTCCAACTAAAGGTCTGTTGTCACCTCCTTTAGCTGAATGGCTCTTTTTTTTNGGGGGGGGGGGGGGGGGTTCTGTGGCGTCCATCCCATTCTCAAGTTGGCAATTGACATCTTCAAATTTTTCATATGTGCTGGAGGCCAATTCTTGTTAAAGTTGGCAGAGGCGTTGTTTCTGTGGAGATTTTTTTCCTTTTCTGTCGTTTAATTTTTCCTTGGAGGCCAAGTCCCTTTTGGCCTATAAGATAATAGAGTGCTTCATCCCATTTTGATCATCCAATCCAAGAGCGAGTATATCTCAGACAAGGCGTGAGAGAAATAGTCTGTGAGTAAAAATAGAGTATGTGAACGGTGTGATAGTGAAGTATATAAATCAAAAGACTGTTGTTTCTTCTGATTGTGTAGTGGTTTGTTGAGTGTTTCGACCGAGGCTACCAAGTGTAAAATCCCTTACTACAGTGATATTATTTCCTTCTCTTAGGCCGTGGGTTTTCCCTAGGGCGCTCCACGTTAAAATCTTGATGCCCTTGTTTCTCTTGTCAATTGTTATTCTTGTAATCACTGTGGATATTTTTTCTGTGTGCTATTTTCCCCCACATTTCATACAACGAAGTTTTGGAGACTATGCCAGCTTTGGTCAGCAATTATATCAGACTTGTGGCTGTTGGTGAGTTTGTGAGTTTATTAAGGCGTCTCTATTCATTATGAACAGATTGACAGAAGAAAGTACCTTTCTTCAGGATGAGTTTCTGTTCATTTTTGTGACAACGCACGGTAACATTTAAAGAGATTTGGAGCCCGTTCTCCATCTCTTTTTTCCCATCGTCAGATTTCTTTATAGAATCATTCTTCTTTCTCTGTTTCTCATAAAGCAAATGCATGGATGTCGTTCCTCACACATTGCATTATAAGTTTACACTTAAGAGTTGAGCAAGAGGGATTAAGGTACCTTTTGCCGTCTTTGTGTCCGTAAAATGATTATCTGCTTCTCTATCCTAAAGTTCATTGTTAGGTCCTATATGCTCCTGTATTTTAGGTTATCCGGTAGTTTACGATATAAAATTTAGGTAACAAGTTCTTTGGGATTTCTAGCTGTGCTGATACTGTAAAGGATTTGAGTTTTTGAGATTAATGAAATTTATCTAGAATAACTTGAAAGCTAGTCCTCGGCATTCATCTGTTTGGCTTGAAATCCAACAACAAAAGAATCATTAGCTTTGGAGCTTATTTGGAAGCGAACTTGATTTGTAATGAACTTTGATGGAACAGATTTTATTTGGTATGATGTTTTGTTCGTATTGTAGTATTTTTTATATGTTCTGTGAATTAATGTTACTTAAATCTTATTTGCAGCTCGAATTACGCTATGCAGCTGAGACAAATGCCCTTCAACCCCCTCATAAATATGTGCCGTGGGTGGTTGTTGATGGCCAACCGCTTTATGATGTCAGTTTCCTTTTACTCTACAATTCAGAACTTGCATTATCTAGTGCTATAGTCCTTTCCTAGCAGCTTTTCAGATTATATTTTTGTCTTCTTTCCCGTATGCCCAACAACAACACACACACACACACATTACCCCAACTCCCACCCGCCCCGGCATTGCCTGGATAAAGATTTCATAACTATAAGAAAGTTGCCATCAAATTCACTATAAGGAGCAGACTTCAGCCTTCTGAGTGGATTCAGAGCTTTTTACTTCTGAAATTGCCTTCTGCTCTCAACTGTTCGTCAATAGTCTTCTCTATATCTATCTGCTTTCTGAGTTTTGTTTTGTATGGTTTATAACTAACGTAAAATGACCTCTACACCTGGGGGAGGGGGGATGGAAGTTTCGTAGGTGATGGCCGTGATCAAGAAGTATGTAAAGCTCAGAAACCACCGGTTACGGTGCTGTATGAAAATTATCCTCTATTACGATATATGTCCTTTTTGCAGGAATACATGGACTTCATGAGCTACATCTGCAAAGCTTACAAAGGAGCTCCAGTGCCAGGTTGCAGCTCGACTGTCAATGTCATTAAAATGGGAAGGAAATTTGCTCCTTTCTGTTTAATGCATACAGCCACTTCCAAGTTATCAACTATAGGTTCAGCTATTACATCATGGATGAACCGCGTTAATCTGGCCGCGTCTGCGTAATCCACAGGCTGCTCTATCGCGTTGCGTATAATATAGAGCTCCTTGATGCTGATTCCTTTTATGAAATGATGAAATACTCTAGTTGGTTAATGCGTTTGTAAAATACTTATCATGATGGATTATAATGAAAGGTGCTCAGTTCTCTAATAGCGGTTTATAGGTAATGTTGTCATATGAGATTTCTGTTTAATTTGGGATGTGGGAATAGGAAGTATGGATTTTTAATAAGTTGTCTACATGAAAGCAGCCATGTCTCTGAGCTTGCATTTTTAGCAACTAGTATATATTAACAGAGGCATGTCGGCAGCCGGGGGAAGGCCCGCACCCTTAAGGGGTATGATATAGGCAGAGTACCCTGATGCAAACATCAGTAGCTGATTGAACCCGTGACCTATATATTAATAGAGGTATATCCAAGAGCAGATTATGTGAATTTAGAATGAGCGTTTTACGCGCACATTTCAAATTTTCAATATTTCGTTCTACTTTCCATATGTATCTACTGAGGAGTGAGGCTACCCTAAATGTAAGACTAAACTAAAACCATGTATTTTTTGCATTCCGCAATATGAAGAGTATATTCTGACATACAAGAATATATATTTGTTTAAGATATCTCTTACAAGGAATTGCAAATTTTGCACATGATATAACGTGATGAAACAACTTATTAAGCAGATAAATAAAGAGGAATAAATATTTAGTAACAAAAACTTTGTTACTGACATGCTATTTTGGACGGACTAAAAAAAAAAATTAATGATTATTATTATTATTATTATCTGGAGAATCAAACTTGATTTCCTAGCTAGAAGCTACAAATGAACATTATTAATTTTAGGGGTGATCACATTGATAATAGATCTTGGATTAGCTTTTAGATAAACTATAATTCACGTGGAATTTTTTTTATTCGTATACAAGACAGCTAATTATCACATTATTCCAATGGAAAAAGTCCCATGCAATTATTATTTAAAAAATAGCAAGATGATTAATTTTTTCAAAATTAGAGTTTTTAAACTCCAATTCCTTCCCAGAAAGTCAAAAGCCAAAATGGGATCTTCTTTCCAAAAAACTGTATCCATTTTCCTTGCTTTCTTACTATGCTTCACCCAAATTTCTCCCATTTCTTGCGAGCAGAAAGTGTCCTTGACTTTGTATTACGAAACTCTCTGTCCTGGTTGTTCAAATTTCATTTTTAATTATTTACCTAAGATTTTCAAGAATGGACTCATTGATGTTGTTGATCTTAAACTTGTTCCATGGGGCAATACTAAGATCCAAGCCAACAACACCTTCAAATGCCAGGTCATCCAAGAATCTTCTCTCTTTCTTTTTATTTTTCTATATTTATGAGTTAGAGTTGATAGCTTGTTATATCTATATATTTTATAATTCTTTTTTTGCATATTTATAATGGTCGAGAAAAAGTAGTGAATTCAGTTGAACCAGTTAGACAATGGTTCTATCTATTTTTGGGCTATTCTTTGGCTCATTTAAAGTTAGAAGAATTAACCTTAAAAGTTGTTCATCCAACTAAGAACAACCGACGAATTTTCAATCCATGTGTAATATATGTATAACTGTGTATAATTAGCATATAATCTATGTATACTAGCTCGAAAAATAAATAGTTAACCCAGCCAACTATTGTGTAAATATCCCTTTAAGTTATGTTGTGATACTTATATAAAAGCATAGTATCAAGTTCCAAGGCGAATTCAAGATTTAAGCTTTATGGATTCAACATTTAAAGTTCTTAGCATTGAACTCATTGTATTTTTATAGTTATGAGTTAATATCTACTATGTGTTGCAATATTGCTATATTTTTACACATAAATCTATGTTTTGCATCGAACGTACTACTTTCAGAAAAATGCAGTGATGCATCGCTGCATCCGCCTCTGGTCAAATTCTGTTGAACAAAAACAATGAGTGCAGTTGAATACGTTAAGGAGGGCTAGATCTGTTTCTGGGCTATAGTTTGGCTAATTTTAGTTATATTGTGGTTGTGATATGTGTGTATGCATAGTATAAGCACACTTAGAGATTTAAGAAATTTTCTTTATGATGGTTGCAGCATGGTCCAGCTGAATGTTTTTTGGACACTTTAGAGGCTTGTGCAATTGATGCCTGGCCAGATTTGGTAAGCTACTAATCGAAATTGTACTTTCTGGTCATTTTGTATTTTCTGAGTAATTTACACATAGTTGAGTTTTCATAAAATGATTTTCCAGTAGTTACTTCAACGCGAAAAAGTAGTTTTAATGACTTACTGTTGTAGTGGACAAAGTTCAGTCACCATATGTTAAATTAATCAAGCTTAAAAACATCTCAGTTTGATTAAAGATATATGTTTACTTCTAAATCATAATTTCATTTTCATTGCATATTTGATGCAGAATGAACATTTTCCTTTCATTTACTGTGTGGAAAGTTTGGTCTACCATAAGAATTATTCCCAGTGGGAAACATGTTTTGAAAAACTGCATTTGAAGGCAAAGCTTGTTAAAGATTGTGTTGGCAGCGAGCGAGGGAAAGAGGTTAGTTCTCTTAGTTGATTTAAAGCTAATCCTTTGTTTCTCTCTTCTTTTTTGGGGGTACTATTGAGCATTTCTTGGTGAGTTGGTATTATTTCTGAATGAAGTTGCTGTAAAGTTTGAGCATATGAATATGAAAAAAGAAATATTTCTTCAATCGACATGTTCATTTCTTAAAATAATTCTCTGTCCTAAAGTTCATTGTTGAGGTCTTATCTGCTCCTGTTGTTTTGTCAAAATCTGATCTAAGTGGCCGGTTGATGACATAAAATTTAGGTAACAAATTCTTTGGGATAGGAATAGGAGATGTGGCAATTGTAACCCTATTCTTATGATTCATGAGAGTAACATAAAGTTGGGAAGTGAATCAAATTAGCAAAGAAGTTCAAGAGGAAAATGCTATTTAGCGGCCACTCGTTGTTCATTTCCCTGTTCAATGGATTCAGCAATAACCCTAGCACTCACCGAACTTCCAACTACGAGCAGTTTTTTGCGAGGTCTCCACCGTCTAACCATGACTATCACACAGACAATGCTTGTTAGCTTAACATGCGCCAAGAGCACCAAAAGCTATATAGAGAGAGAGTCGACAACAACTTTTTTGAGTTAACGTGTTGCTTTCTTTATCAGTGTTATTATTTCTTTGGTCTCTAGAAGTTTCTGAACCTTCACTTTTTCTCCACCCTCTTGTATATGCTTCCTTCCTATTTTCATCAGGATGAGTTTCTGTTTAAGGTGCCTTTTGCCTTCTTTGTGCCCTTAAAATGATTATCTGCTTCTGTCCTAAAGTACATTGTTGAGGTCTGATCTGCTCCTGTTTTCTGGTTTATTCAGTTGGCTAATGATATAAAATTTAGGTAAAGATTCTTTCAGCTAGGCAGCTTGCTAGTGAAACTGTAATTGTAACCGTATTCTCATAATTCCCGATAGTAACAGAAATGCGGAAGGTATCGAATTAATGAAGAAGTTTAAGAGGAAAATGCTATCATAGTGGTACAATTACTTCAGAAATTTCTAGTGGTGCAGGTCAAACAAATGATGTTTTCCTCATTTCTTGCTATGTGAGATTGGAAAGAGCCGCACCCCGTGGGTTGTGATGTAGGTAGCCTACACTTGATGCAAACATCAGTAGTTGATACATGGGTCGAACCCGTAACTTAGGTCGCACGGAGACAATTTTACCGTTGCTCCAAGGCTCCCATTTTGAAGCTTGCTAGAAGCAAACTTGATTTGGAAATAACTTTGATGGCAGATTTTATTTGGTATGATGTGTTGTTTCTAACTATCTTATGTTCTGTGAATTAATGTTACTTGATCTTATGTGCAGCTCGAATTACGCTATGCGGCTGAGACAAATGCCCTTCAACCTCCTCATAAATATGTACCATGGGTTGTTGTTGATGGCCAACCACTTTATGATGTCAGTTTCTTTTTACTCTATGTTTTCTGAACTTGCACTTTACGTTATCTAGTGTTATAGTCCCCTTCTTGCAGTTCGTGAAATTATGTTTTGGAGTTCTTTCCTGGGCAACAACACCCCCCTCCCCCAGGCGTAGCATTTCCCCGGAGAAAGACTTCATAATTATTACTCCCTTTGTCCCAATTTATGGGGCACAGTTTAGATTTCGAGAGTCAAACTTGTTAATTAAGACTGTGGCTTTGGACATAGTATCTTTAAGTTTTTGGAATAAAATTTACATATTTGGAAACTACCTAAAAAGTGCTAAAAGTCACAATATATTTCATTGTTGCAGGACTACAGGGACTTCGTAAGCTACATCTGCAAAGCTTACAAAGGAACTACTCCGATCCCCGGCTGCAGCTCATCTGTCAATGTCATTAAAATGGGAAGAAAAACCAGTCCTTTTTGTTTAAAACCAGCAGCCATCTCCAAGTTATCAACTGCAAGTTCAACATTTACTTCATCGGTGAATCGCGTTAAGCTGGCTGCATCTGCATAATCCACAGGCCGCTCTATCGTGCTGCTGCATATAATATAGCAAGTTCTTTGATGCTGGTTCTTTTTATGAAATGATGAAATGCATTTGTAAAATATTTATCATGATGGATGATAATGAAGGTGCTCAGTTCTCTAATAAGATGTTTATAGGAAATGTTGCAATTTGAGAATTTGGTTGAGTTTGGGATATGAGAATAGAAAGTAATGGATTTTTAGCAACTATAAGAGGCAAATCCAACTATAGTTTTGTCTACTTTTTGCATTAATGTATCTATATCAGTTCTTATTATGTTATGTGTTTTGTTTTTTTGGTTAAACAGATACTAAATATTAATTAGTTAATATTCTGCAGACTATTGGTTGTGAAGCGATATCATCGCTCACAGATGTTTACACTATCATATTCCAAGATGTTTCTTTCAAAAATAGTTCCTAGGATGTCTGCTCATTGGTAAACACCGGAGGAACTACCAAAAATAGTTCCCTGCCACATGAATGAGCTCTACTGCTCTTGCTGAAACACATCACACAAGTAGATTTCCTTGAAATAAATTTACAGTTCTTTATTACTCCAAAATGATCTGAATATTTTCCTGCTTCAAATGGGTAAAAATGACTTTGCATCATTGGTAAATTCATTTTCTTTATGATTTTACAGTTATTAACTTTAGTCCTCTATTACATGTTTCAATCGACAATATTATAATGCTCAATAAATATCTTCATAACAATATCTCTATGTCTATCCTTCACATTTCAGAATTATTATTAGTTTCCTATTAATATCTAACCAAACACCAAAATAAAAATAAATGTCTTTCTACATAAAACACTTTCATTAAAATTAATTCTCATAGAAAACGTTGTGTATATCTAACGTAATTGCTTCACTATAAAGCAATATAGCATCGTGTTTTGCCTATATGTGTATAGGACAAACTAAAGATCGTTGCATTATTATGTTTCAAGTTAGCAATCTTTTGCCTTGACAACTTCGAATACAGTAACAAAAAAAGACTTTCTAAAAAGGGTTCGAAAAGATGATAGACAAAAGAAACAACGTGGTCGGCAGGATTCGAACCTGCGCGGGCAAAGCCCACATGATTTCTAGTCATGCCCGATAACCACTCCGGCACGACCACTCGATGAATACAATGTGAATTATTATTCTTTAAGTTATAAGTTCTATATTAGGTAAATGAATTTTTACATTCCTATACCATGTAGGAAACCTTATTACCCTCAATATTTAAGGTTTGATCTAGTTACATTTAGTATACCTAATTACCAATTCTATATCATAGTGTGTATTAACAGTATAATTAATGTTGCGTTTTTAACTCCTTAATTATAGGTACCGTATATCCCACCCCTTCCACGTTTCTCTCTCATAAACCCTATCCTCACCCACATTTTACTCAGACACACATTCCTGTTACCCATTTTCCCTCTTCTAAAACTACAGAAACTTCCGTTAACCACCATTAAATATCAATTCAAAAAAAAAAAATCGTCTACATTCACAGAAAATTGAAGACATTTCTTCAACAAAGTTCATTCACCCACGTTTACTTCAGCTAAAATTTCGACAATGAAGAAGAGTAAACCTTCTAAACATAGTCCTAAAAAATCCAGAGAATCTGATATACCCTTTTTTGATTTGGGTGTTTTATCGCCAAATCACCAAAAAAATAGGGGAAATCTGAACATGCAAATGTAGATAGCACGCATACCCTTTCTCCGAGACAAATCTGGGCTGAAACTAGAACAAAAAAAAAACACGATGTCGATGCTGGAGAATCTTCTACGCTAGTCAAACAAGTGAAAAGAAAAGGAAAAGAGTTATTGGTAGATGACAATTTCGTAGAAGAGGGGCCTATTCTTAAACCAGGAAAGAAAGCTAAGGTGCCTCCCAGTTCAAAAACTCACAAAAAGAAGAAAAATTCAAAAAAAAAAAAAAAACTGTTCTAAAACTTTCATTGGTGAAGGCAATAATTTAGTAATTTCGTCTCAAGTAGTTTAGTTTGTTTTAGGTTTTTAAAATCTGCGTAATATGTGTTTTAGACAATTGTAGATTAGTTATCTTAATTTTGAAGATTAATTGTAGTTTGCTGATATGTTTTTACATTTGTAGAGATTTTGTAGTTATTTGTAGATATTTTATAGATTATTTGTAGTATTAAAGATATAACTAACTATTCCGGCCAAATTGTAGATATTTGTAGCTGCCTTTTGCATAGCATGTGTAAAATTGTAGATATTTTGTAGTTTCTTTGTAGTTATGTTGTAGATGTATTTGTAGATATATTGTAAAATTATAGATCAATGTATTTTTTTAGGCACTTTATTAATGTGAGATTATTTATTATTTGTGCAGAATGGACATTTTTTTGCACCCCATAATGTTGATTATGAGGTGCTTAGATTCCACACATTATGTGACCCTAGTATCCCTAGCCAGATTAAAGAGCTTCTGTCTCCAAATGGTTTGATGCTTTTCAAGAAGTTTGGCTACTTATTTTCCTTTCCCAGTCTATGCATGCAAAATCAGGCCATTCATCTTCTTATGAAGTATGAATTGAGTTCATCCAATGCTTCATATTTTTCTGCCGAGTTAAAAGGTGAGAGACTAAATTTTGGACTGAGGGAGTTTGCCTTAGTAAGTTATCTTAGATGTCATACCCAGGTTACAGACTTTGGTTACACTGTGAATTATGTTAGTAAGATAATGAACAGTTATTTCCAAACAAGTTAAGAGTGGAGAAGTCTTATCTCAAACAGATAGTAACCAACATAACCTGGGTAAATGATGAGGACGCTGTGAAGTTTTGTATTTTTTATCTCTTAGAATTTTTCATTTGTCCTTCAGAGAAAGATCATGTTGCGTTTGTAGATCACTTTAGGTTTTATTTGGTGGAATTTGGTCAGTACGAGACATACCCATGGGGTATTAAGGCTTACAGACAGTTGATGGAATCTGTTAGGCATAGGCTAAATCCGTACGTACATTCTTATCTCATACGAGGATTTCCACTAGCCATGCAAGTATGGCTTTATGAGTGTTGTTCTACCGTCAACATTGACATAGCTACAAGGGGTGCTAATTCAATCCCTTGCATACTTAGCTGGTCAGCTAATAAGGGTCAGATTTGGTTAGCTGCCTTTGAAGAAAAATTATCAAGCCTGAATGGATCAAGGTAAAATGGATTCATTTATGATTCTACAGTTTACCTACAAAATATCCACATTATTCTACATGTTCCGCCTTAATCAAACTAATTCTTTTTTTTCTCATTCAGTTCACCAACATAAGTGAATCCCCTGAAGAGATTGCAGCCATGTCTTTGCTTGACAAAGTTGAGTACACAGTTCAAGAGGTTGAACAAAAATCTGAGGTTCCCAATGTTGATGCTCCTCCGTTGGAACCCAAAAAATCAATTGGAGAAGAGGATAGGAGTCTATTATTAAAAAGATTATCAAACTAGAAAGAGGCATTCAGAAGGTAATATGTATACAACATATTAGCACTATCATAATACTGCTCCTGTTTTTGAAAGTATTTTAAGAGAAATTCTGAAGTTAACAATGTATTTTTTTGTAACATGTAGATTGATCAAAATCTTACAGATTTTACGAAAGATGTCTTTGAAGAGCTCGGTAGCCTTCGAGTGCTAATAAATGAGTCTGTCAAGACTGTTTTGCAGTTGATAAACAGTCAAAATGACCAAGCTAATGCAAATGTAAGATTTGAATTTTATTTATATAACAAAACAATTTAAGGCACCTCTAAAACATATATACAAACTAACAGCTTGGTCCTTTCAGTTTGCTGAATGACCAACAAAAAGACATGAACAATCAGCAATTTTAGTTCAATAGTGGGGAACATGTGCAGACCAGCACTAGCAAAACATGTATCTACAAAATTTAAACACTTTATCTACAGTTAGATACATAATATCTACAATATATCTACAAAATATCTACAATATTTCTACATTATATATACAGAATATATATAATTCAATACATCATATTGTAGTTTGTTAACAGATAAATATAGATATTATAACACACCTACATATCTCCTTAATCTGTCAAGCCCCTATTATCCAGTATAAGTCAACATTTTTAATTGATAAAACAGAACATATTGAAGGTGTAATTGGTCAAGAAAATGTTCCAGCACCTGTTGATATAAATACACATTTCGAAGGTGCAGCAGAGGAAGAGAATTTAGGTATGAATTGGTATTCAGATAATTTTTCTTTATGTTTAAATATTTTTAACCTTTCTATTAAGTAAGATATACATTGTGTTACAGATATGAAAGATATGAATGCTCAGTCTCCAATTCATGGAGTGACAGCAACTCAAACAGAACAGGTGAATGAGGAAGTTGACAATGCAGGTGCAGAGGCACAATATGTGAATGTAGGTGATTCAGAAGAATCCGGAGGTGAGAAGAAGGAGGTTACACTGGATGATTTTGAGCTGCCTGATAACTTATCGCAGTTGGTTAAGTTTGGTGAGCCTATACAAGATGATGCAACACCTATGCATCCAGGTAGAACAAGGCAGTCGGGAAAGCATGTCCGATCACCATTTCTCCCTCTATACATTTCTGGTGGTAGCAGCTCAGTTGGCCCTCAAATTTTCCACCTCAAACACCTGTTTACTACTGTTGTTGGTGAATATGCAGATCCCGAGGTGTTGGATCAATTCAACAAGTGGTTATACCACGGTATCGACAAAGGTTCAAAGAGGTTAGAATGCACAATTTGTAACTTTGATTCCAGCATTCATCTTTTACATATCCACTTCATTCTGCAATAATTTTTTTGATATCTATTTATTTTTATAGGAGGAAGGCTACGTATTCCATAAAAGGACAAAGTCATGGTTAGACCTTGGAGTGGGAAAGGTTGACAAGAAGGAGTGGTTCTTTTCCCTGGCACACCCTGAACACTGCCTCACTGACTCGGTAAGAATCAGTATACCCAGTTTGTAGATATATTGTAGATACTTTGTAGATATATTGTAGACATGATTCTATATGCTTTGCTTTCAGTTTGTAGTGTAATTGTAGTTATGTTGTAGATTATGAATAATATTTGAAGATGACTTGTAGTTTAAATTGTAGATATGTTGTAGACATGATTGTAGATCCTGTATTTTCTGTTTGTATTGTTTTGTGTAGATTATTTATATTTTTGTAGTGTAATTATAGGTAAATTGTAGTTGTGTGTAGATTATTTAAGGATGACTTTGTAGTATAAGTTGTAGATAATTTTAGATATGGTTGTAGTCTCTTTGTTTCAGTTTGAAGTATAATTGTAGTTATAGTGTAGTTTGTGTAGACTAACTGAAGTTGTCCTGTTGTATAATGCCAACTGTTTTTGTTTGCAGCACATTGATGTTATAATGTATTACTTGAGGAAAAGAGGCAAGTATGGCCCCCACAACTTGACCAAGTTTACTACAACAGATTGTTTGTTCAAGACAGGGATAGAACAAATTTATTAAAAGTACCAAAGTTCTCCTCAAGATAAGAAGCTTTCTGTTGTTAAACCCCAGGATGTTGTAGCATAATATATATTGGGGTATAGACTACTTTCAAATATTGCATGGGATGAAGTTGATTATGTCATCATGCCCATCAGCATTGTAGAAAAATTCCACTGGGTGTTGGTTATTTTTGACATTGCAGACATGCAACTTTATGCATATGATTCTATGGTGTCTTCACGCAATCACCCTATTGTTGAATCTTGTGTCGACAAGTTTTCTGTTATTATCCCTTTGTATTTGTCGTGCACTGGTTTTTATGGGAAGCGCAAAGACATCAACTTCAAGAATACAAAGGCATACATTGAGAAAGCTGTTACCGACCCTCTTAACATTCAGTGGATCGTTGGAGAGATTCCACAGCAAAAAGAAGGATCACTGTAAAAAAAATTATTCTTTCTTTCTATACATTTAATTCTATTTCTGTTTCTAATCATTTGGTAAATATTGACAATTTTTTTGTTTTTGCAGCGACTGTGGTGTCTTTCTTGCTGCCTTTGCGGAGGATGTTAGTCTTGGAGACTTGTCAATTCCCACAGAAGACCTTTATGATATTGACCAACATCGTAGACGCTATGGAGTGCTACTGTGGGACTATGCTAGAAAGAAGCAGGAAAATGGGGCAATTAGTGAAGTGAGGTGACGGGCAGATTGGCAAGGAGAAAGGGTGCACAAGCTTTGAATGAAAAAACAAGAGTCCAGAGGAAGAAGAAGTAGTTGTCTATGTATGAAACATGTAATACAGTTGTTTTGTTGATGTTAGTTTAGAAGAAAGGTAGTACACAAGTTTTTGAACAATATTTTTGTGTTTTAATTGTAGCAGACTTGCGCTACACTTACAGTAGCATTTGTTTTGTTTTGTTCTATCCAGTTTAGTAGTTCAAATGAAAACAGCCTGTTGGTTTTATCTTCACTTGTTGAATGTTTAGAGTAATTTTTCTTCATTATTATCATATAAATCCTTCCCGACTCATTTTTATACTGTTATTTTGTCAACTAACAAAAATCTAGTTATTTCGTTGTTAGAATACAAATTACCTACAAATAATTTACAAAATGTCTACAATCTGGGAACACTGAGTGTTAAAATTGTATATATTTTTGTAGTTGAATCTGTATATAATTTGTAGAAAACATCTCTATTTATATTTAATTTGTATATATAACTCATTTCCTACCGATTTAAAATGTATTTATTCTGTCAATTCAAGTTAATTTAAAATCTTTTTTGTAGTTATATTATAGATAAATATTAACTATTATGTAAAGGATGCTTGAGATAGTCAATAACAAATCACTCTATCAAATTATTATGCAAATACAGAAAAAAAACTGAAACTAACTACATTATGATCTTATAAAACTTCAACAATTACACACAAAATTCTGTTAACTTGAACACACTAACAATTATTTTGAAATACTCTGTTAACTACATGATTTTTTTTTTTTTTGCGCATTCTTGCAAGATCTTTTGTTATGCCCTTCACCTCCACAATTGCCGCATGGCACCTTGTACTTCTTTGACTTTAGTTCATCATATGTTTTGTATCTTTCCTTTTAAGGTTTTCCTGGCTGCCTTTTCTCTCCCGTAGGTGGATTTACTACTTCATCAGATATATGTTGTGGCACATTCCATTTGCTTTCATCAGGCAGGGGATTTACTGGAATTTCATACGTACGCAATAGGCTCTCCGTTGTGTAAAACGGCGAGCAATAGTTTTCATAAGATTCATTCATGTGCCTTAAAGCAGCCAAAGCATGCACATGGAAGTTCATCAAGCTGGAACTGGCCACAACTACATTTCTTGTTTTCAAGACACACAATGTACCGCTTCACACTATCTATCACAGTATGGATATGATATGTTAAAGCCCTCACCTACAATTACATAACAAATAGAAATCAAAATATTTACAATATGAATACAGATTATCTACAAATTATCTACGATTTACAAATTATCTACAATATATCTACAAATTATCTACAATCTGGAAACATTGTATATTAATATATTATTTTTCTGCACCAAATAAATAGATCTTACCCTAAGATTTTGCGATAATGTTCTGTTGTTCTCTAATTCTTTGTTGAATTTGGACCCAAGATATGTAAAAGTACCCTTTGACTTCAATAACTTCCCGTTGGTCCAACGTTCAAGAAGAGTCCTCATATACTCTAATAGGTCTATTATTGGCAGCTCTCTTGCATCTTTTGTTACAACATTCAACGACTCTGCGATGTTTGATGTCATAGTCCAAGTTTTGTTCACTGTTGCATGTACTCTTGAACATCTATGATAGCCAATATTATATAGGTACGATTTAACACGCGGATCTATCTCTTCAATCTTCGACATCCTTTCATTAAATTCATCCAGAGTGTATGACCGTGTTGTGGCAAAGTACAATTTGCTTAATTTTAGATGACTCTTCTTGAACTTTGCCCTTATATTTGTCCAAATATACCACATGCAAGAGCAATGTGGCATGCCCGAATACAACACACATTGAAGGTCTTTCATCATATGCTTGCTTGAACTGCTCAAAAAACACTTCCACGATGCATCGTTTTCCGAATTAACCACAGCATATACCAATGGCAATATTGTACCTACATTATGAGTAAAAAAATAATTAACTAGCAGCTTTGAAAATACATATAAAAATACAAATACATATAAACTATAATATATCTACAAAGTTTCTACAAAGTATCTACATTTTATAAACAGTCTACAAAATATCTACAAAATATCTACAATTTTACCTGTTGCATCCATCGTACTAGTTGTCAGCATTATTCCCATGTGTGTTGACTTTAAGAAAGTCCCATCAATCACTACTACTGGCCTACAATGTTCCCAACCACTGATTCATGTACAAATAGTAACAAATGCATATAAGAAGCATTCATCTGTTGTCTTCGTCAATTTTACTATAGATCCCGGATACGTCTTCTCAAGAATATAAAAATAACTTGGTAATTTGTTGTAGGAGTCAGCAGGATGACCTCTCAAAAGTTGTAAAGCCTTTTCATTTGCTCTCCATGCTTGCGTGTAGCTTAGGATCACTTTGTGTTCGGACAACATGTCAGTTTGTATGTCCTTTGATGTGTAAACTGTCTTGGGATCACAATACTTTGAAATAACCATGCTACCAACTATAGTTGCAGTAGGTTTGTGTTGTATGAATGTATTGTCCATTAAAGATCATGTGTGTTGGCGGTTGAAACTTCTGACCTTAAACATTACTGAATCATTAATGGATGTTGCCTTGAATTGCCAATTACAGTTTTCACCAACGCATATAAGCCAGTAGCTACAAAAAAAATACAATTTTAATATTGGTTATAAATGTAGATGTAAAAAAGGACTATTTTAACATAAAGCAATACACTCTACAATATAACTATAGTTCATCTACAATATTGACAAACACATATCACAAGGAAAAGACTGTTTATAATGATTTTTTCACCATTCAGATCTTCATACCTTCTGTTGCTAGATCTTTTAACCCTGAATTGGAACTTGTGCATGACAGAATAGTGCTTCATTGCAGTTGCAATTGTTTGCTTGTCTTGGTACACTTGTCCTTCTTCAATAACACTTTGTGTAATTTCAGTTATTATTATACTCTCATATACCTCTATAACGGGAGATGCTGGCATATCAAGTAATTCTAGTGTTCCAGACGAACCTGCATGAAAATAAAGATAAATAATGTCATTACCATTTTGTAGAATCTTTGTAGATAATTTGTAGATGAAGAGAAATTTTGTAGGCAATATTTTTTTTCTACATAGTATGTAGTATTGTAGAATAAATGTTGCAGTTTTGTAGATACTGTTAAAAACAATATTGTTATATATATACGTACACTGATATGTACTTTATTTGTAGATAAATGTAGATATTTTGTAGATATTAACATAAAATCAGAATTTGATAGAATTTGTAACAGAACAAACCTGCACTTGTGTTCTCATTGGTGATACTCAATTCCATATTGAACTCTCGAATAGTTATACATAGCGGATATGATTCTAGGTTTTTGTTTTCTTTTTCTCCATATATACACGAACACCCATATCGTTCCTAATCTCCATTGGAGGACAATGCTCGTTCACAACGTATTTGATTTCTATATTTTTTCCGAAGTATCAATCATTAATTGATCTGCAATTGTAGAAATCAATATATTGTAACTGACATCCTCATCGAGTACAATTCCATCCACCTGAAAATCCCTAAATCTGCCATAGCTTTCCCAATTCCCATTCAATTGTAGCATAATGGGGATTTTGGATATGATTGCGTTTTGTTGCAGAAGAATTGTTAAAGATTTTGTCATTTTTTTATTTTTGGATTAAGAAAAAAGGTCGAAGAACAGAGTTTCGCCTAAACAGAGACGCTAGTTTTTGATTTGAAATTGATGATAACGTTTAATTCGTGATTTGCGTTACAAATTTGATTTGAAAGTCGCTAAAATCAATTAGAATATTTCGTTCCATAATTGCAGCGCGCCTAAATAGGAAGGAAACAACTCCTATTATTCGGTATTTAAGAATGGTACATTTTTTGTAGAATAAATATAAACAGGGCGCGTAAATATGAAACCATGAACATTTTTGGTAATAAGGTCTCATATATGGTATAGGAAGGAAAAAATTCCTAAGGTAAAAAGTCAAGTCTGACCAGTTACAAAGCCCATATACAAATATATTGGGGGATTTGTAGTCGCACCCTATATTTGTGCCATCTTTTAACCTGTACCCTATTTTTAAAAATTATTAATTTGGTAGTCAGCTGACAAAAAATCCGTGATAATATGACAATTACACCCCTGACAAATCGCGTGATCTGCAACCTCATTCGTGAAAAAAGATCTCCTCCTTTCCTCTCAACAGCTTTATCAAAAAATTAGAAACTTGTCCAGGTTCATCTTCAGAATCACGCTTGCATGAAATTGTTCCCCCTTGAAGCTAAAACTTCATGCTAATGTAGCATGAAGTTGTTTCATGTTAAAGCTAAAACTTTATGCTAATATAGCATGAAGTATTGGGATTAAAGAATGGTGAATGGGAAATGGAGGGAAAGTGAGCTCCTTTTTGCTTTGAAAAGTGCAAAGTGTCCCTCATTGGTGGTGGAAAAAAAGTGAATGTCCCCCAAGTTCAGGAGCTTCAACTTGTTTTTTACGACCTTATTGCTGAAGATATAGTCGTGAATGAAGCATTTCAAGTGGCTGCATTGATTGAAAAATTGCCTTCTTCGTGGAGAGTTTTCAAGAATTATCTTAAGCATAAGCGCAAAGAAATGAATTTGGAAGATCTTGTGATTCGTCTCAAGATTGAGGAAGATAACAAAACAGCCGAAAAGAAGTCTCATGGAAATTCAACGATTATGGGAGCTAGTATCGTTGAGGAGGCTGCTCCAAAAAGTAAGAAGAGGTCTTCTGGACAGACTAAGGAGCAGAACAAAAAGAAATTCAAGGGCAACTGCTATAATTATGAAAAAGTTGGCCACAAGGCCCCTGATTGTCGTCTCCCGAAAAAGGATAAGAAGAAGGGACATGCCAACATAATGGAGAAGAATGATGACATTGATGATCTGTATGCAATGCTTTCAGAATGCAACCTAGTTAGAAATCCGAAGGAGTGGTGGATTGAATCCGGAGCCACTCGACATGTTTGTGCTGTCAAAAAAGCAATTGCGACTTACTCTACTGCTGGTCCCGAAGAAGAGCTATCCATAGGAAATAATGCAACAACCAAGATCGAAGGTTATGAGAAGATATTCCTGAATATGACTTCCGACAAGGTGTTAACGCTCAACAACGTTCTTCATGTTCCTACTATTAGGAAGAATTTAGTTTCTACTTCTTTACTTGTGAAGAATGAATTCAAATGTGTAATTTTTTCTGATAATATTGTTGTAAGCAATAATGAAATGCATGTTGGAAAGGGCTACCTCACATAGGGACTTTTCAAATTCAATATAATGGTTGTTGACAATATGAATAAAATTTCAGCTTCTTCTTATTTATTAGAGTCTAATGATTTATGGCATATTTATTTAGGACATGTTAATTAAAAACCTTGCGGAAGTTAGTTAATTTAGAAGTATTGCCTAAATTTGAGTGTAATAAATCAAAATGTCAAATATGTGTTGAATCTAAGTTTGTAAAGCATTCTTATAAGTCTGTTGAAAGGAATTCAAATCTTTTAGACTTAATTCATACTGACATTTGTGATATGAAGTCGACACTGTCTCGAGATGGAAAAAAGTATTTTATTACTTTTATTGACGATTGCACTTGATATTGTTATGGTTATTTGCTTAATAGTAAGGATGAAGCAATTGAAGCATTTAAGCAATACAAGAATGAAGTGGAGAGTCAATTGAATAAAAAGATCAAAATGATTAGAAGTGATAGAGGTGGAGAATATGAAACTCCATTTGTAGAAATATGTTCGGAATATGGAATTATCCATCAAGCTACTGCACCCTATACACCTTAATATAACGAAATTGCGGAAAGGAAAAATCGGACATTAAAGGAAACAATTTCTAATAAGTTCCGGATTACCGCAGTATTTGTGGGGGTAAGCTATCCTTACAACTAACTGAATACTCAACAGAGTACCTTATAGCAAAACACAATCTATTCCATATGAAAAATAGAAAGGAAGAAAACCCAATTTGAAATATTTTAAAGTGTATGAATGTTTAGCAAAGGTACAAATGCCTTAACCCAAAAGGGTAAAAATCGGACAAAAAACTGTGGATTGTGTTTTCATTGGATATGCTACAAACAGTAAAGCATTTCAGTTTTTGGTTCATAAATTTGATAATCTCGAAATTCATGTTAATACGATAATTAAACCAAATAATGCTGAATTTTTTAAAAGCATATATTCATATAAAACTGAATGCGAGTCGTTAAGTGATAGACATAAACGACCACGGGAAGAACCAAAGTAAAATACTCCAAGTGAAGAAGACCCAAGGCGTAGCAAAATTCAAAGAACATCTACTTCCTTTGGACCAGTTTTTGTGTCATTCTTGCTTGAAAATGAGCCTCAAACTTTTAAAGCAGCTATGTTATCTTCTAATTCAGCATTTTGTAAAGAGGCAGTCAACATTGAGATTCAATCAATTTTGGTTAACGATAGATGGAAAGTGGTTTATTTTCCTCCAGGAAATAAGCCTTTAGGTTTGAAGTAGATCTTTAAACGAAAAATGAAAGTTGATAGCACTATTGATAAACATAAGGCAAGACTTGTTGTAAAAGGTTATAGACAAAAGTAAGGTCTTGATTACTTTGACACTTACTCGCCAGTAACGAGGATAACATCTATTAGAGTGTTAGTGGCACTGACGGCCGTGTATGGTCTTGAAATCCATCAAATGGATGTTAAAACAGCTTTCTTAAATGGAGAATTGGAGGAAGAGATTTACATGGAACAACCTGAGGGTTTTCTGGTTCCTGGTAAAGAAAAGAAAGTGTGAAAACTTATTAAGTCGCTTTATGGACTTAAACAAATACCAAACAATGGCATACTAAATTTGACCAAACAATGTTGGCAAGTGGATTTAAAATCAACGAGTGTGACAAATGTGTTTACATTAAAAACACCCCAGGACATGAAGTCATTGTTTGCTTATATGTTGATGACATGTTGATAATGAGCAAAAATATGGCATATATAAATGTTACTAAGCGCATGTTGGCTAGAAAATTCGACATGAAAGACTTAGGAGTTGCTGATGTGAACTTAGGAATCAGAATTCACAAGACTCCACAAGGTCTAGCATTATCACAGTCTCACTACATTGAAAAGGTACTTGACAAGTTCAAGTATTTGGATTTCAAAATTTCCAAGACTCCAATTGAGGTGAGTTATGCACTTCAAAAAAATGAAGGTGAAAGTGACTCACAATTGGACTATGCAAGAGTATTGGGAAGTTTGATGTATATCATGAATTGTACGCGACCAAATATAGCATATGTTATTAGCAAACTGAGTCTGTTTACAAGTAATCCCAATCAAATACATTGGATGGAAATGAAACGAGTTTTGGGGTATCTGAAACATACCCAAAGTTATGCCTTGCATTATAACAAATATCCCTCCGTGATCGAGGGATATAGTAATGAAAATTGGATCACCGGATCATCTGAAGTTAAATCTATTAGTGGATATATTTTCACAATTGGGGGTGGAGCAGTGTCTTGGAAATCATCCAAACAAATGTGCATCGCCCGTTCTACAATGGAATCTGAACTCATAGCTTTAGATAAGGTCGGTGAAGAAGATGAATGGCTCCGGAATTTCTTGGAAGATATTCCATTTTGGCCCAAATCTTTGGCACCTATTTGTATACAGTGTGATAGTCAAATGTCAATAGGCAGGGCATCGAGCGTTATGTATAACGGAATATCTCGTCATATACGATGGAGACACAATACTGTTATCACGATTGACTATGTAAAGTCAAGAGATGACGTGTCAGGTCTACTTACAACAGGCCTATCTAGAGAGGTAGTTGAAAGATCATCAAAGGGAATGGGGTTAATGCCTAGGACAAGTCATTATGGCGGCAACTCTACCTAGCAGACTAGAGATCCCAAGATCTAGGTTCAAAGAGATCAAACAAAGTTATAAATGACGGTTCAACATTGTCAAATAACTCAACTCATTCTCGTGATAAGGACAATATTCAAAAATTGAGGTAAAGCATTAAGGCTTTTTGATGAGTCAATAAAGCTTAAAGCTTTTTAATGATTTGTTAAGTCTGCCATGATATGATAAGATAGTGTGTTTATAGGATTACACGTTTAGAAATGACTTATGTGAGTGTGAAGTGTAAGCCGCTTCAAGGGGGAAGAAAGTAAAGGCCCCTTCTCTAAGCACTCATGAAACCAGACATTGTTCATGGCTGAAACGAACATAATCGTGAGAACCATAAATGGTCAAGGGTTAATTGTGTGACTTATGTTTGTCTAGGTATACAACAAATCTCGACGGTTTAAAGATATCAAATCTACCGATTGACCGAGTATATCCGATATAAGTTAACTACGGAAAGTTCAAAGGGAAACCTACTTATCCAGATGCAATTAATCCTTGCATGTAAAACACACGCTCGTCTGTGCATTCCTTTGTATTATAGCCATTCTCCATTCATGTGGGAGATTGTTGGAATTAAAGATTGGTGAATGGGAAATGGAGGGAAGAAAGTGGAGAGAAAGTGAGCTCTCTTTTGCTTTGAAAAGAGCAAAATGTCCCTCATTGGTGGTGGAAAGAAAAGTGAATGTGCTTATATTAAGAGGCACTTCTCTTGGTGTTAAATGGGTTGGAAAGAAAGTAAGCCTCGCGCAGTCGTCGTCACTGGCTCGTCTCGGCTTCGGCTTTGAATTTGGATTTGATCAAAGATCGATTGATTAATTAATCTTTTTGGACAAATTTTTTTTCAATTAATTAATTAATTAATTTAATTAATTCAACCCGGAATAACCCAGGACTCGCGATCCGGTCCTTTTTTTTTCCCGGATTATTTTAAATTCGTTTTCTGTTTTACCGTAATATTTCAATAGAAATATTCCCACCTGTTCCAACAGCTATGGCTGTTTCTGAAAGGTTACAAACCTTTTCAGAAACAATGTCAAATAGTATATAAATATGCATTGAATCCCAGAATCTTTACTTATGAAATTTTCTGTTATCTTCTTCTTCTTCTTCAAAATATTTTCTAGTGTGCTTTACGACCATTGAATGGTTCGAAGTTATAATTATAAAGTCTTTACACTATCATATTCCAAGATGTTTCTTACAAAGATAGTTCTTAGGATGTCTGCTCCGGAAGCTGTCTCCTTGCCCCTTCCTTTGCAACACTGCTAGCAAGGACCTTCATTCATAAATTAAAGGGAAAAAGCCTAAAAATGCTATTCAACTTTCGGAAATGGTCTATCCATGCCATCCGTTAAAAAATGCTCATTTCATGTCATCGCCGTTACACCTTTGGTTTACCTATGCAATTTATTGAACTAACGACACAATTTTATTTTTTTTTTAAAATTAACGGTGAGTGGCATAGGTGAGCCAAAAGTGTAACGACAGTGGCATGAAATGAGCATTTTTTTAACGGATGATATAGATAGACTATTTCTGAAAGTTGAATGGCATTTTTAGACCTTTTCCGTAAATTAAAGGTGTCGTTTACTTGTAGGCCCAACTGACTGCTCCATCAAGTTGTGGTTTACCATCGACCAACTGACTGCACCATCAATGTTAAGCTTATAGGCACTCATGGTTCCCATTTAACATTAATAGTTTGCGTTGATGGTTTACTCTTATGGTTCCTGCTACATGAATGAACTCTACTGCTCTTGCTAGATTTCCTTGAAATAATCTTACAGCTCTTTATTATTCCAAAATGATCTGAATATTTTCCTGCTTCAAATGGGTAAAAATGACTTTTGCATCATTGATAAATTCATTTTCTTTATGATTTTAAAGTTGTTAACTTTAGTCATCTATTACCTGTTTCAACCGACACTATTATAATGCGCAATAAATATCTTCGTAACATCTCTATGTTTATCCTTCACATTCAGATATTATTAGTTTCCTATTAACATCTAACCAAACACCAAAATAAAAAGAAATGTCTTTCTACATAAAACATTTTCATGAAAATTAATTCTCATAGAAAATGTTGTGTATCTCTAACGTAATTACTTCACTATAAAGCAATATAGCATTGTGTTTTGCCTATATGTGTATAGGACAAACTAAAGATCGTTGCATTATTATGTTTCAAGTTAGCCATCTTTCGCCTTGACAACTTCGAATACAGTAACAATGAAAACTTTCAAAAAAGGGTTCGAAAAGATGATAGACAAAAGGAACCAAAAAAAAACCTACAGAGAAACGTGGTCGGCAGGATTCGAACCTGCGCGGGCAAAGCCCACATGATTTCTAGTCATGCCCGATAACCACTCCGGCACGACCACTCGTTGAATGCAATGTGAGTTATTATTTTGTATTGTTATCAGTTCTTAATGTCGTATTAGGCAAAAAGTTAGAAAAGTATGCAAGAATTTACACTTAACTACTTAAATTCTTCAATTGTTATGAAGATCTGACCAGATATAAAGCGCATATACAAATACATGATTACATGTTAGTGTCATGGGCTCATGGCGAAACAAGAAATTTTTTCAAGGGTGAGCGAAAACAAAATCCGGTAAACGGTGTTCAATATATGTTATGTACTTTTAAACCTAATATTTTACTATATACACAATATAATTTTTCGAAAAAATATGATCAATTAACTACTCTTAGGACAATTTAACTTCACCCATAGTAGGATACCGAATTATCACTTGGGATAGAGTTGTTGCAAAGAAAAAGGAGATTCGCAAAAAGGGCTAATTGCAGAAAAAACAAATAAATAGCAAGAGGTAGGTTGCAACAAACATATTATAAATCTAGTAGGTGCAAAAATGAACTTCTTTTTACCCCCTTACTCTTTCGTGAGAGTTGGATGCACATTTTAAAAATACTATGAATATATATAGGTGTCAATAAGGCGGAAGCAGACGCCGAGCTATATTTTGTTCGACCGAATCCAATAACTTATGCTCAAGCGACACTATATTTTATGTTTAGAAATTCACACAAAGTTACATCTTGCCTCGGTGCCAATCAAGGCTGCACCTACCGTGGTGGTAGGGCTGTTCATTTGGATCAAATATCCAAATTCGAACCGATCCATTCAATTTCGGATTTCGGATTGGATCGGATTTCGAATTGTGTTTATTAAAATTTCGGATTTCGGATCGGATTCGGATTGGTATATTTTAATTAGATCCGATCCGAAATCCGAAATTATTAGGCAATGTATAAATACTACTTTTAAATTTCGGATAGTTAGTACTTCCTTTACATCTTCCTCCAAGTTATTACCTTTACAATTGCTAGATTTAGCTATATTGACACCATAGTACTCTCATAATTGTATACACATAATTTTTCTTAATGCATTGCCTCTGTTACAAAGAAAATATACATATTAGTTTACAACTTTGAGGCATAATAAGATCCGAAATCCGATCTGATCCAAACTTTAATATTCAAATCCGATCCGATCAGATTGCATTTTCTAAAATCCGAAATTCGAATCCGAAATATACTAAATCCGATCCGATATGTGCACAGCCCTACATGATGGTTGGCGGAAGAATAGGAGGTAAGTAATTGTGCGAGTAAGTTTTTAAATAAAGATCAAGTTATGTCATATGATATAATCACAACATCAAAAGGAAAAGTTTGACAGAGATGGCTGCCAAGCTGCAGCTTGAATTCGACTACATTTAATCATTTATAATTTTTTCAGTATACTAGCTTATATACATGTATATTAGTTCGGTCTTTAATAATTCGTTTGGTCTAGTTTGTTATATATTAGTCGAGATTCTTTTACAATTCTAAGTAACTTTTTATATCAATTTGCTCCAATATTGTATAAATAATGAAATTACTAATTACATATTTATAGTTCAAGTCGAAGACAGTGACTACGCTCACACATTTTAATTTCAATATATATATGGAGTGGCCACGAACTTCTTTCTTAATTATTATTATTATTATTATTTTGACAATAAAACAACTTGGAATTAATATGTATAGCCAAAAGAATTTATAGGTAATAACAGTTAAAACTATGGTAGTCTAAGACTTGCACCAATAAAAAAACTTAAACGCGTCAGGTAGGGGTCGAGAACCTACGACTTTCTGCTTAGGAAACAAACGCTCTATCCACTGAGCTACAGACGCTACATGCCACGCTAACTCCCCTGTTCTTTAAATCACAGCTCATCAGTTTGTATACAAGAAGATCTCCCTAGGGATAAGATTTTATATGAGAATGTTGTATTTCAACTTTTAGATCCATTTTCATCAGAATATAAGTAAATTGGTAAAGTATATAGTTGCTGTGAATAATAGCGAAGTCAAAATTTTCACTAATATACATTATATAATTTTCTGTTGAAGAGTCTTAAGCCAACCACTCTTGAACGGTCTAGCTCTACATAATCGATCGATCGATCGATCGATATCTTAAACGAGTTTGCATCCATTGCTTTCAACTCAGTTGTATTTTACACTTTGCTAACTTAAAATTTTGAATGATGTCCAAACTCAAAGTACATGATTAACTTGAGTCTTTCATGTGATTATCTTTACCTAGAGTATTGCTTCTAATGCATGAGGAAAAATAGTATTTTCGTGTTATTTTTTCGATCTAAAAAACCAATATTATTGTACAAGTCAAATCATTAGCTCTATATAAGATAGTGTATTTATAGAGGGAAAAGCTTCACTATAACATTATTAGCCAAAAGTTTCATCCCTATCAAGTACCAAAGGCAAATGCATCTAGAATTTGAAGTTTTCAACTTCAACTTCAACTCTTGGAGCCATTGTTTTATAATATAAATATGATCCAAGTATTTTTTGGCTTTCATTTAAATAATTCACAGCCTTGATTTGAATGGTCATGGTGTAATTCCTTTCGGCCCAAGTTTTGAAAGTGTCTTCGCAGATCGCATTATTTAGGCATGACGTTGCTCATTATGCAAATTTATCGTCCCATTTTACGATATATTCATTCTATCTTAAGAAGAACATTGAGTCAAATAAAATGTCGTCTGCTTTTTTGTTTTTTTGTGTGAATATGATCATTAAATTTTAATATTTTAAGAATAAAAGAATTTAAATGAAGATTACATAAGGATACTACGAATCACATTTTTATAGTAAGAATATTCTAAAAAGTTAAAGATTACTCCTCAGTTTCAATTTATTTGACAACACTATTATTTGTGTAGTTTACAAGATTGTTATTTGGTCATTTTCTTAAATATATAAATATTTTAAATTATAAATTGTTATTTCATACTAATGCTCTTTTTATGTAGTTTTCGAATATATTAGTTTTATTTCCAAAAATTTGAAGGATTTATGTCTAATTTCACGATTAAAATTAAGAACTTTAACACTCTGTATTCCAAATCGTACCACATAAAATGAAACAGAGGGAGTAGCACTTTTCATGTTTTTAAATATTATTAAAATATTATTCATCTTTTCGAAGTCCAATTTAATGCGTAGAACTTTGAAATAAAGAAGTCAAAACACTTAATTTTTAGGGTAAATACAAATATAAGTTCTTAAAAATTTTCAAAATAAAAGTTGTATATATAAAATTTTATCAAAATTAGTGTACTAAATCAAAGTAAATTATGAGAGTACTTCATGGCATTTTAAAGAATGTATATAGTAAAGTAAAAATTATTAATTTTTTTGAAAATAACGTCATATATAAAATGATAGTACATGCTCTTGACATTTATATATTCTGAAAATAAAATAAAATCAGATTTGATAAACTTCGGATTGTCACCATTTTCTCCAAATTGGTACTTTCTAGAACGAAAACAGCAGTCAACCTTTTCTCTTCCCTTTTCTCGATGTACGTAATGGAAACGCTACCCATTTCGCCGTAGTTAGGCTTAGGCACTTGTAAATCTATAAATACCTCTCAACTCCTTCCTCCCGAAGCTTCTTTTTTCTCCACACGAATGAAAATTCTTCTCCAAGTAATCACCACACCGATCTCCGCACATATTCCATTCATTTCTTCTCAAACGCTGCGATCGGTAATTTCTCTATCTAATCATATTTTTTTGATCCGAGACTTTTTGCTGTTCGTAGTTAAAAAAAATTTAAAAAATAGAAAACGGATCGAGCTTTTGTGCTTGCGGTGGAAGCTTCTTTGCTTGATATACTGTATTTTTTGGAATCAATTGCGAATTATACTATTTTATGTCAGCTATATTTGTTATTTGTGTTCGTAGTTTAAACAAAGAAAAATAGAAAACAAATAATGCTACCGTCTTTGCGGTGGAAGCTTCTTTATATACTGTGTTTGGAATCAATTGCAAATGTCACTATCTATCTTTGTTGCTGTGAAGATCTACTGAGATTAAGCTCTTCATTTGTGTTAAAAAGTGAGAAGAGGAAACAAATTATGCCTTTGTCTTTGCAGTGCAAGTTTATTTGCTTGATATATTGTGTTTTCAATCAATTGCAAATGACCTTTTTAAAAATAATATATATATATATATATATTTTTTTTTTTTTTTGACGCTCTATTAGAATCCACTGAGATTTAGCTAAAAAATACAAATCATGCTTGTACTCTGTGGTGCGAGCTTATTTGCTTGACATACTGTGTTTGGAATCAATTGCAAATGACACTATTTTATCTTTGTTGCTGTCACAATCTACTGAGGTTCAGTTCATTGTTATTCAGGTTAAAAAAAGATAGAAAACAAATTATACTGATAGAAGAAAAAAATTGATGCTTTTGTCTTTGATGGAAGCTTATTTGCTTAATATATTGTGTTTGGATCAATTGCAAGTAACACTATTTTATACACTATTTTATCTTTGTGATTGAGAGAACAAATACAAATTATGCTTTTGCTCTGTGGTGCAAGCTTCTTTGCTTCATATACTGTATTTGGAATCAATTGCAGATGACACTGTTTCCCTTTATTGCTGTTAGGATATAAAAGATGAAAAGATATGGTTTGCCTTTTCTTGTTGGGATATAAGCTTCTTTGCTTGATCTACTATGTTTGGAATAAATTACAAATGAAACTATTTACTGCGTTAGGGTTAGGTATCTTTGTTGATCTGATAATTCCTATCGTCGTCGTTGAGTTTTTGCACGTTACGTCTCCTGATCTTGATTTATTGAATTGTTTTCTGATTTTGATTGTCTTTATGGGTTTTCGCCGAGTTTTTAGCAGTTTATTGCACTATATGCTTCCTAGAAAGAGATCGGCAGAAGGCGTGGTAGTTGACGGTGACGGTAACAGTAGCAGCTGTGATCCAGAGAGAGTTCTCAAAAAGCATAGAATTAGTTGCGTGATCTCTTCCGGTGCCAAAGAGAATACCAGCGGTTGCAGTACTAACAAGATTGTAGGCAATAATTTTAAGGGTAACACTAGCAGCAGTAGTGCCGGTGAACAGTCGGTAACAGAAATGGCATTTGATGATGGAAATCCGCATGATATTGATGAGGATCTCCACAGCCGACAACTTGCTGTATATGGCCGTGAAACTATGCGTCGCCTTTTTGCTTCTAATGTTCTTGTCTCTGGGATCCAAGGGCTTGGTGCTGAAACAGGTATGGACTATTGTTCCTTAATGATTTTTTGTCGATTTTTTAAGGTTTCCGAATTTATCTTGTGTTCTATAGGTTGTTGATTCCATAATTATGCTACCTTTTTTTTTTTAAATCCTGTGTTCGAAAGGGAGTCTTGGAACAACAGTGAAGTTGTAATCTATCGGTCACAGGTTCGAGCCGTGGGATTAGCCATTAATGCTTGCATTAGAGTAGACTGCCTACATCACACTCATTAGGGTGCGACCCTTTTGCGGATCATGAACGCGGGATGCTTTGTGCATCGGGCTGCCCTTTTTTTAATCCTGTGTTCATTTGTGTTTTCTTAACATCTTGGAATGTAGACTTAGATTTTGAGTTCTGAATCAGGAAATTCGGTTTTGTTGACTTTTCTACTAACATGGAGCTTAGTCTTGGATGTGTTTATCAGGTGTTTCATAAGTTATGAGCTGTTAGCGTAAAGGCCAATTAAAGAACACGTTTTAGTGATGATAAGCACAAATGAAGAAGGAGCATTAAAAAGCATATGTAATGCAAAAAAAGGATGTTGCATAAGTTGGATATACCTGTAATTATTAACATCTGTCGCAATAGCAATAAGTGTAGGTTATATATGATCGAATTCTGGACTTTTTTTGGTGGAGTCATGTCAATAGGTATATTTGGTATTATAGTGTCTCTTTGCCTTTGTGTGATTCTGTATTTCCACATGATTGCAGCAAAGAATCTTATACTTGCTGGTGTAAAGTCTGTGACTCTGCATGATGAAGGAGAAGTGCAGTTGTGGGATCTGTCGAGCAATTTTATTTTCTCGGAGAGTGATGTTGGTAAGAACAGAGCACTTGCTTCTGTCCAAAAGCTACAGGAGCTCAACAATGCTGTAGCTGTCTCAACTTTGACCACAAAATTGACCAAGGAAAAGCTTTCTGATTTCCAGGTGAGGTGCCTGCTTTGGTTTTTAGCTTTTTTCATGAGAAGTTTGGTTGTTCATGGAAAGCTATTTGTTATTACTGATGCACAAGCTTGTTATGTAGATCTGTATCTAAAATATGTGATATAGACTTTTTGGAAGCTCATGGTTCAAATTAACAGTAGGCCAAATACACAGACAGACGCTTAAACTTGTCAAGATATTCCATTTAGACATCTTATGTCAGGGTGTGACCTATTGAACACTTGATGTCACAATTCCTGTGTCTATTAAACCCTTTCATAGCAGCTGGCCAAAAAAAATTAGATGCGTGCAATTTACACGGGGAGCCCCGGAGAGTAACCAATAAAACAAAAACACGTGGCTTAAAATTACACTTTTTGCATACCAATGTTTCTCCCTCCTCCCTTCCTTCGTCTGCTGGCTCTTTTCTCCATATTTTGGTTCTTTTACTCCATGGTAGTGGCACCACCGTAGATGTGTTTTAAAAAAATTCAGCACCTTCTTCCCATTTCAAGCAGCTCAAAGCTGAAAATTGGAACAAAACGAATTGGTCCACTACAGATTATATCAACAAAGATTCGAGGCTCAAATCTGCAAGCGATCTTAGGTGTTAGGGGTTCATGGTTGAAGAAAAATGGACATGTCCAGTTGAAGGTAATCAGTATTGGAAATTCTTTTCTTCTTAGAAGGGGGGGCTTGTATTGACCGGTGGAGAGTAGTGTAGTTGTGTTTGCATTTTGTTGGTGGTCAGCGGAATTTGACTGGGTCGGCATGGATTCTGATTTAGAAGTGATAGTTTTGGCTAGAGATTCTGGAAAATCACTGTAAGAGGATGAGCGAGCAGTGGATGTGATAACAACACGATAGGGGACCGAGGACTACTAAAGAAAATCAAGAAACACGCGGAAGCTAAAAGAAAAATAAAGAAACAAAAAAGACGAAAAATTAAAGATAGATTGAATTCAAGAAAGAGTTTCTTGAATTCAAGAAGTCTATTCTTGGAGTTGACTCCTAACAACAACAATTAGCTAACAAAGAATTAATCGCCGTTGGTAGAGACTTAAAAACAAGAAATAGATTGTGAAACCCGACCCTTTAGAATAACAAGAACAGCAATAAGCCTAAACTTATCACCTTTCTTGAATACCTAAAAGTGATCTAAGATTTCGAAAGAATTTAATCTTACCACCTTAAGTTGAGTCTTGAAGGTTGAAGAATAAATCCAAGAGTAGCCACACACAAAGTGCAAGAAAAATCTCACAATTTTTATTGATATTGCATATAATAATCTAAGTCTAAAAACAAAGAAGACACCCTTTATATAGAGAGGGGTCACGAAATTGTACCTAAAAAATAAGGAAATAAAGTCCTAAACTACTTTGGACAACAAGTCCAACTACCTTAGGAAAAGGAAAATACTAGGAAGCAAAAACCAAGTCATTCTTGGAAAGTAATTCCAACAATCTTAGGAAAAGGAAAACATAACCTTAACTAATTAGGAAAGCAATAAATATAGTCCCCTAATATTTGGAAATATGTCCCAAACCAATCTTGGGCAACTAGGCACCAACTTGCACTCAACATCTAGCACGACTTTTGTACCCTTTTTAGATATCAAGTAAGTCCTCTTTATGCTATAAAAACGTGGCTTTATGTAGGACTTCATGGGCTGCAAGTTTGGACACATTTTAGGTGCCAAATTGGTCCAACGGTGGCCTGATTTGGATCTTTTTTAGAGAATGTTTCTTGGGATCTAATCCACCTCTTCTTGGACATGAATTTCGGACATAAAATAATTATAACACATATATTATAACTCATATCCTTTCCTTAAGCTCTTCCTCCCAATTAACAACTTCTTTACTTGCACGTGATGTCTAATGACCTTGTTTGGCAACACTTTAGCTTGACATCTTGTTAAAGGCCCTATTTGAGATTCCAAAGCTTCATTCTTGTCCTTGAATAGATTTGAGCTTCCTAGGATGCTATCATTGGATGCCCGGTAGTACCATGAAATTTTAGGCGATGTTGTTCTGCAGCTTCTTGTTTTAGCGAAGAAGGTGAGCTTTGCCTTTGAGGATTTTCCAGTAAGAGAGAAGAAGATGGAGAAGAAAGTAATTAAAAAGAAAATAGCTATATATTTTTTCTTGTGCTGACACGTTTATTGGGCCCATTTTAACACAATTTGAAGTCATTTCACGCTTCTAGGAGCGGTGTAGATCACCCACACTGCCATGTCAACAGTGTATGTTTAATAGACACAGTTTGAAGTAACATTAGGTGTTCAGTTTTTACGTGTCCTGAGATAAGGTGTTTAAATGGGATATCTTGACAAATTTAAGGGGTTGTGTATGTATTTGGCCGTGGAAGTATCTACTTTTATTTATCAACCAAACAAAAAAATTCTGAGAATGTTATCTTCGTGCAAAAGGTGGCTGTCACTTAACAACTCTCCCCCCC
>ML366885.1:0-24670 GCA_005239505.1 Nicotiana paniculata | reverse complement strand
CCAATGAAAGCTCATTTGGCTTCCCACATAAAGAAACCTAATAGTATCGCATAAAACTCTGAGAGGGTGGTCTACCGTGTTTTAGAGAGGGTTAGGGTCGGGTTGGGTTATGGGTGAGTCGTAGCATTTATAAAATAGCCCGAATAGTTATACGCGTGCCACGTGGTACTTCCATTAAAGTAAGGGCATATACAAATAATAGTATAATGGCAGGGATTACGATGTCCTAATAGTATAACAGGGGGCTTTTTTAAACTATTGATGATAGTAGAGGGGTATATCCGACCCTTTTCCGTTTATTTAATTATACTTGTTGATTTAGAAACATGACATCTTGAAATTATGAAAGTTTAGGTGTTGGTAATTATACTTTTGATCCTCATACATATTGTGAAGGAAATCACCCACGCTAAAATTATCAAAATATTCTCGAGAGCGAGTTATGTGTACCAACTCAATCTTATTTGTGTAATGTGCGTGTTGTGTGTGGTGGTAAAGATGGTCACTTTTATGGTTGTACTTATATTTTTTATCCTCCCACAAACCTATACTATGATGGTTCTACTTTTTCTAGTGAAGTTAATAGGAAGAAAGAACCGGGAAATGATGATCTGAAAGAGATCAGAGATATGCTAATGTGCCTCGTGAAAAAAATTATGAGACACAACTGCAGATACAAATTCAAGAGGCTACTATCCAAAGGTAAGATACGAATATTTGCAACTTGGAGGCTCAATTGATTCAATTAGATGAGGCTTTAAATGCTTAACAATCAAATATTGCGGATAGTAGTCAAGAAAAGCATGAATTAGGTGCAAAATTGAGGTTCTAATGGAGGAGGTCAGAGTAGAATACCAATAATCTATCCAAATAGAATTTGAGGATGCCGATGTTGTAGAAGTGATATTAAAGTCAACCAAGGAAATTGAAGATTCATATTTAGTTGACTCTCTGTCATTGGTGTTGTGGATGTTGATAGTCCCGAAGTTCATGTATTTGAGTGCATTGGTCCTCATTCCAAGCATTTTTCCATATTGTGTTTGGATGGTGATGTGGAAAAAAAGTCATCCCAACCAATTGAGGAGTCACGAAATGAGGAAAAAGGTGCCTACATTCTAGATTTTTTCGTGACAGAAAGACAAGATTACACACCTCATGTAAAGACTAAGAAGTGAAAAATACTACATTATTTTCTTTGTCCTATTAGATTTGTTTCACCACCTCTGGAGCGTAGCCGAAAACTTGAAGTCAAACTGGGGATCCAATTCATAATCTCTAGGTGGAGGAAAAAAGTGTTTTAAGTAGTGCCGTGACGTTAAATAAGATATTTTTGGGAGGCAACCAAACTTTACTGCTTTCTTTTATATTTAATTTTTTATAGTGTTATTTTTGTAGTATTTTCGTAATAGGAGTATGAGCATGAGAAGCAAAGCCATTGGGATGGAATTAAAAGCAAGCAAAATGCTTGTAACTAAGTGTGGAGTGTCCGCACAAAGAACCATGTCTGGGAGAAACCTGAGTACCCTATAAGTTGTTAATGCTTCGACCTTTGGCCCACCAGGGAGTTTCTTTTATCCTCTTGTTATTTATAATGTGCATGAGAGACTCATAATTTTAAGTGTGGGGTGGGAGATTGTCTAAATGATTTTCTGTTTTATTTTAGTTGTGTTAGTTTAATTAAAAAAATTAAAAAAAGTAATTAGGTAGAAATAATCCCCCTTGATTTTTTTGTAGGTAAAAATTTTAAATTTTTTTTTTTGACTTTTCCTGAAATGGATTTCCTAGACAATTTTTTTGAGGGATTAAAGTCTAAAGAAAAATACAAGAAAAAAAATTCTTTTTTTCTTATTGAACTAATAATTGAATGTGAAGAGCTTGAGTGTCTATGCTATTGACATGTTTTATATCGGAGGTTAGGTCCGAAGCATTTGAACTGCGTACTTTCTTCATGATTTCTGTGATTACATGCCTTAAGAGTATATATGACTTTCTTTTGACAACAAGGCTCATTTATTGACTCCTGTTCTTAATTCCTATATGTTTGGATTATATGGTGAATGTGCTAGTTGCTTTAACTTGAGAGTCGGGTTAGAGCCGTCCTAAGTAAGTCATGTGCTTTGTTTGAGGCAAAATTTTTAGTTGTACTATGTGTTATCCCTTACTAGTCTATAACTTGCATGGTGTTAGATTTGAAGCAAAATGATTAAGTCTTGTGAGTTTTGGAAATGATATGCGCGTTTCTTTGATTGACCTCTAAGCTACTTGCCTACAAGTGATAGAATTATCCGTTGTTAGTCCATTTGTGCATGTAAACCTTTTCTTTGGTACCACATTACAAGACGAATACCCTTTGTTCTTAATTAAATCTTGTTGAATATTTACATCCATATGTCGCTAGAATAGTAAGGGAAGAGATTGGGTAGCTTTTGAGTGGAACCTGAGAAAGGCCAAAAGGTATACGTACGTATTGTGAAGGTCATTAGCCATAAATACCAACTTATGGAGAGTGTTGAAAATATTTTGAGGAAAAAATTATAACAATTCAAAATTAAACAAATAAGAAAAAAAAAATACCCCTCCAATTCACTTTGATATGTGCTAGTGATTATGCAGATGTGCTTAAAAGTTAAAGTGCAGTGTGTTTAGGAGGGTTGGTCACTATTATCCATATCTATCCTACCCGTCCCTTAGCCTACATTACAACCCGTAAAGACATAATTGATTTTATATTTTACGAGCTTAAATTAGTTGAGACTTACACTATGGCCAAGCCTATGGTATGAGCTTTAGGTGCACATGAGTTTCTTTGCAAGAGTGAGTGTATTCTTTCAATATGCGAGTCCTTAAATTATACTTAAATTCATCTTTGAGTGTGTGGACTACTTTATTTATGTGATTTATTGGTGAGGACACATGATTTCCAAAGGAATGGTAAAATCCTGGTTTTTGAGTTGGCACAAGAATCAAGTCATAGTATGAACTTGGTTGTGAGTTGGCACAAGAATCAAGTCATAGTAAGAAATGTATTTGAGTTAATTTTTTAGGCTAAGATGTTAGAAGGAGTCACACAATTATTTTAATTACTTTTGATGTAGTTTTTAAAACTTGAGAAAAAGTATAAATAATGCATATGTTGGGTTCTAAGCACGGATATAAACTGTTTTCATTTATGTGATGCTTGAGTTTGTTCTGAAATGTGTTTCTTGCCGATGCACTTAATTTTGAAGAGTTTAAGCGTGGGTAGTGATAAATGACCAAAAAGGTATAGTTTCATATCTATTTGTATTTGAGTTGCGGGAGATCACATGCTTATAAACGTGAAATATGCTCCTTACGTGTTTATTGTGTATGGGAACAAGTTTGGATGGAAGTTGGCGAAAATTAAATGATTTGATGCAAAAAGAAGTTAAGAGGCAAGAGCTTGGAGCGTGCCATAGTTGGTGCATTGCATGTAAGGTCGACACAAAATGGCATAAAAAGTAAATCTAAATAAGTGAAATATGGAACTTTGGCACCAACCACCAGCGCGCGAAAGAAAGAAGAACAAAACTTGGAGCATGCCTAGGATCGCGTGTTGCATATGAACTCTAGGCACATGACTCAACTTCTCCTTTTTGAAATATGAGTGCTCAAGGCCGCCTCATACAAATCCTAATTGATATAAATACAACACAAAATGTCCTTTTGAAGGAAGAGACATTACTTTACGGTTAGATAACATCTTTGGAAGTAAAAACACGCAATGATTAAGGAGGAAAATTTAACCACAAGTTTTTTACTTTTTTTTTTTGTTATGAATTTTAGTATTATGTTTTCACATACTTTTATGAGTAGATAATTTTTTATCCAGAGTTTTGATGGAACCTTTTGGAGGATGAATTTTGTTATGTTTTAATATAATTGAGCTTTGAATTTATCTACTTGTATAACTACTTGCTTATTTCAGTTGATTGAATGACCATCAATTGACTATGCCTATATATTATGTTTTGCTAAAGAAAAAGTACATATTTAGGTGGTTACTGAACAAAGTCACTCCTACCGTATGTGAGGAATCAATACAACGGGTTTAAAGGTGGGTTTATGAATAACAAAATCTTGATGTGGTCATAATGAGCAGTAAGATAACGTTAGCTAGTGTAGTTCAGGAAAATATGTCTACTAAATTATTATAGTTGCTTAGAAGAGAATTACGGCACATGAAGTACTCACACTCAGTAGAGAATACTCAGACGAAATTATAGAAAATATAGCAGGAGATATTCCGGCAACTGGAAAAATCATAACTCTAAGCATCCTTAATTTTGTCTCCAATTTTATCCTCGTTAGTTTGATAATTTTATTAATTTTTAATATTTATTAGTTAGTTTAAAATAAAAATCACATTATTTATAACTAGAAAATTGTTTGAACTTGTGTTTCTTAGCGATATTGAACATCTGTAACTAAACCTCAGTTCTATATGAAATTTGCCTCTGAAGTCTTCAATCGAATTATATTTGTAGCAATCGCTTATCCTTTTTAGTACTAGAGTTGGGCGTGACCACGGACTTTGCCTAGGCATAACAAAAGTAGAGAAAACTCTTGTAGTGTGTAGATGATTTAGCATAATAGACAAAAGTTCAGCACTCAGTCCGTTTTCTGCCTCAATCCGTTCTCTGATTTGAAAAATCCATCCCTCTGACTATTGATTATAAGAGAGTACCAATTGTTTGAGATGTGACTGATTACCAAATCAACCCCTCTGTTTGAAAATTCAAGTTTCCTTATCATTCTTCTGAGATATGGCCATGCCACTCTATCATAGGCTTTGTCCATATGTTGTTGAATTATTTCCCAGCACACCTCATAGAACAATGCACCTAATCCATTTGAGCCAGGTATTCCAAAGTTGATAGGCACTAAATTACCCCTTTGATGATCAGAGATTAAGCAATTATAGCCAGGGAAGATGCTCTAGTTTCCTGTGTCAATGAAATTGTCTATGACAACACAGATTATGGTATTGTTTTTCCAACAACAGAAAACTATACTTCACAAATAGTAAATAGTTTATCCCGTAAAAACATTATGTGTATATTTCAATGAGAAACATGCATACTCTCTTTCCTTATTCTTTTCATAAAGTAAAAATTTTGTCATCGCTTTTTGTGATAACTTATCCAACAACAGAAATAAAAGCATTGTAGATGCTTTCACCAGAAAATACACACCGATACTTTCCACAATATAACTAGAAAAGGGGTCCATTGAATTTGGTTAAAAAGAACAATAACAAGGTTGTATGCTGTCATTATTGAGCTTTGGTTGTAATAAGTTTTTCAACCATTGTTGGTATTGGCATTGTAAAGGATGCTCACTCGTGTTAATTATTCCACTAGAAAATAAGAAGAAATTCTCTTTTTTGTTTATTTTACACAAAAACAAATCTGGAAATAGCCTTCTTTTGCTTCTGTCTTTTTCAACTTTGAACAAAATATAAACATGGCACTTGAAATATTGGTTACTACAAAACATTACTATTGACAGCAAATAAGATTGCATTCCCTAAAATAAATTGACGAAGCAATTAACTTTGGGAAAACCAAGATTTCAGAGAGTAGCAATAAAAAATTTCTTTAAGTTGCTCTACTACGTTTCGAACAGATTGACTTTCACGCCAAGGCGAGAACAACAAGTTGTGTACCTTTTTATCGACGCAACGGGAACTGTTGAACTCACCACCAAAGGAATTGCCCCAATTCGTATTATGAATCTCCAGGAAACAGAGTTTTTGTTCACAAACTAGATGCCCAAAGTTTATGGTGTTCTTCTTTTTTCTTGCCAAGTGAGAATCTCCGAAGAGAAATATACAGAGAGAAAAGAAATGGGGAGAAGTGGCGATAACTTATTTTTTCACGTTGCCACTTTTTTTTTTTAACGTGTGACACTTCTCCTATCCTTATGGGAGTTAATTAACTCGCTGATAATATTAACTTCCATCAGCCCTCTCTTATAAGTGGGCCGGGTCTGTTCACATGGACGACCAATAACTTAAACCCAATAGCCTACACATACAAAGAGAACGAACAAAATATTGGAGGAGAGTTGAAAACCTTCAGTAGCTGTTCTGTTAGTTTGTCACTGGAGCCTCCATATATTAGCGAATATTAAACCGAAATCGTACTGAACCAAAATAATAAATACCGAATCGTATCAAATACTTTGGTACGGTATTTGGTATACACAAATAATAAATCAAATACCGAAATATCGAACCGAAATTCTTAAATACCGAATGCCTACCCCTACCTAGAACTACAAATTGAACACCAAATCAAATGAGATTTTCAAGAAACTTTGAAATTTTTATTTTCATAACCGGACGTCTGAATCACGTCAAACTAACTCCGTTTTTCATCAAATTTCACAGACAAGTCATAAATATGGTATTGAACTATACCGGGCTTCGGAATCAAAATACGGACCCGTTATCCAAAAAGTCAAACTTGGTCAAAGATTTCAAATTCATTAAGCCTTTAACTTCTAAATTTTGACAAAGTTCGATATCTCGAGCTAAGGACTTCAGAATTCGGTTCCAGACATTCTCCCAAGTTCCGAATCACGGTACGGACCTACCGGGACCGTCAAAATAAAATTCGGGTATGTTTACTAAAAATATTGATCGAAGTCAACTCAAATGAAATTTTAGACAAAAATCCTTAATTTTCACAGTTTTTAACATAAAAGCTTTCCGAAAAGACATCCGGACTGCACATGCAAATCGAGAAAGGTTAAAACATGATTTTTAAGGCTTCGATTCACAAAATTAAATTTCAAAATACAAGATGAGCTATCGGGTCATCACATTTAGAAATCAAGGGTCTTGTCAATTCTATACGGTCTCCCCTATGTTAGAATGACATTAAAGTCGCCTACTACTGCCCATGGGCCTTGAATCCTATTTCCCCTACTCCTCAGTTCTTCCTATAGTCGTCGTCTTTGTTGTGTTGTTGTACATTTTACATAGACTACTGTTAAAGTAGGAAACTTTGCATCTAATTAACTTGCTGCTCTAAGTCTCGTAAAATGTCTATTTACCCATTGTTCTCTTAACTAGGAGAAATTGTCTATCATTTAGAGGCAATGATTTACCACATAAATCAAATACATTGTACATCTATCTTAAAAATGTACTTGTTTTGAAGAGAATACTTTTCAAGTTACAATTAATATTTAGCTTTCAGGTGGATACCTTTTTTTAATCATCATACAACTAGTAAATTATTTCCTTGTGTTCATAATTTGATCTTTCAATTAATAAAAAGATTTCATTATTTCCTAGTATGATAACATTACCAATGCAGTAAATTTCTTTTTCAAGCTTTTAATTTTTTTATTCAATTTCCTAAGTTTTTAATAGAACTTTCCCGAGTATTTTAAGACTTTTGACTTAAAGTTTTCAAATCTTTACTTCAGTGAATAAACAAGATCCAAGATAGTGTTAACTAGCAATCAGGGGCGGATTTAGGGGGTTCACGCGAACCCTCTTCGCCTCTTCACGAAGATTATGCCTCCGCCACGGCTTGCAATAACCTTTAGCGATATAAATAAATTTTGAAACTAAATACGTTATGTCTTGTAAGAATATTGCAGTGGCGACATTTACCTACATTGATATCATGTGAAAGTATTTGATCATCCCATCTAAAATCTTAAACTGTTATCGTTGGTCGTTCAAGAAACTTACTCTTGTTATTCCTACTACTTAGAAGCAAGAGGTAAGGGACTTTTCGTCGTGCTGCTTCGGGGTTATTTTCGGAATTCGTCATCCTGCTTCGGGGTTATTTTTGGTAATTTGCATCTCAGTGTTATGGATGTACTTCGCTTTTGATCAACACATGTTGTAACTCCATCTACGGTCTTCAGTCACTCTCTTTAGATATCCTCTGGTTTAGAGATCTTTGTTTTATCCTTTTAGGTTTGGAATTAAAACTGCATATTATGGGCTATTATCTTTTACCTCAGTTCATATTTTTTTTGCTATAAGGGAATTCTGATGGAATTGGGCTCCTTCATTTAGGCTTCATATTCCTACTGCTATATTTCTCGGTCTGTCCAAATTGCCTCACAATCTCTTACAGGTCGTAACCTTTCGTGGACATTTGAGAGGGGCGATACTAGGGTATTCTTTGGGTATGTTGCCCTCTTCTCGTTCGTCCTCCATCTTAGTTGATCCCTGTAGTAAAAAAAAAGTTGAATTTACTAAAAGGTATTGTAGATTAATTTTGCTATGTATTATTGTAACATATGGAATCTCTGGCAAAACTTATACAACACATTGTTCCCGGTCTAAATAACACTTTATTTTCTATCTAATATTGTTGTTATCACTATCTTTGAAAGCCCTGCAACCGAGACCAAGCTACCTGCTGTTTGTTTCGATTTCAAAGCTAAGTTTTATACTTTTCATTTAATTTACTTTTCATATTGGGATCAAATCGATTCCTTTGTCTATAAACCACACTATAAATTTAATTGTACAGTTTTACGGGTAAACAGATTTGCACCCAATGTGGGGCTTAGACAAATGCGTAATTGAATTGATCCTTGCATCTACTACTAACTTGTTTGATTCTTTGTTCCATAGCAAAAAAAAAAATGATAGCTAATGATCTCAACATCACACACAACGTTGAGGCGCAAGAAAATCTGCTTCAACACGAGGATTCGATTAGTGACAGCTGCAACGAGGAGGACGTAGCAACTCCGATCCACGACACATTATTCCCGACATGTGCAGGAGACAACTCCTAATGACGATGAGGACGAGCACTTTGCGTAACCAGTAAGGATCTCGAGAGAATAGCAAAAGGCCGTTATGGGCCATCTCTCAAGGTAAGATCATGCCATGACAAAACTAAGACAAGTGTTTTCAGTGTCACAACCCCAATTTCTCTCAGTAGGATGTCATGACGGCACCTAGTCTCTACGACTAGGCAAGCCTAACAGTCAATAATAGCTTGACAGGATAATTATCATAAATATTAAAACAAGTCTAATAAACTCATAAAATCTCCCGAAATAGAATCTCAACAAATACTTTCCCAAAATCGGTGAAACTGAGTCATAAGCTCTACAAAGTAAACTAAAATGTCTACTACATCACTGTCTGAATGAAAATACAACATGAAGTAAAGATAAATAAAGGTGACTCCAAGGCCTGCGGGCGCCGAGCAGACATACGTTGAAGGCTCCGTAAAGCAGCTAACAGTCGATCACTAACGTCCGTTACGATCAAACGTACCTGGATCTGCACAAAAGATGCGCAGAAGCGTAGTATGAGTACATTACAATGGTACCCAGTAAGTATCAAGCTTAACCTCGGTAGAATAGTGACAAGGCCATGTTAATACACCTACTAGGATGTAAATAAACAGTATGAAAACATAAGAACGATAAATAATGGAAGGCGGAGAAATAACTGATACGACATAAGTTAATAGCATGAGCTACCAGAATTCTAAGCATGGAAATAACATGAAGGAAGCAATTAAACAGAACTACAATGAGCATATACGGACAACAATTGATAAAACAAGGAAGAAAAAAATAACAAGAAGTGTTCCCACCAAAACTCTTTGCAACATGAGATAAACAACAAGAATCACAACGAGGTACAACCTCGCGTACAATAAGAATCACAATCGAGGTACCACCTCGTGTATATATCAAGAATCACAACCGAGGTACCGCCTCGCATTCACAATTCACAACAATCTTTCCTTATACCGTCGCGTGAGCCTTACCTTTAAATAGTTTGAAAATATTTTTGCCTGAAATACCTACACACACTTTAGCCCACCTTATGACACTGTGTGGCTTCACGTAATTCCCTTACAAGAAACATGCACATAAGTTCTCGTCTTATGTCGCTTGCATGCATATTTACCCATATGCTTATACCACCGCATGCATGTCAATATCACATCACAATAGCAATTCGCACCACAAGTGCCCACATGTCACAATTTGCCAATAATCAACAATATCAATATTTTTCACAACACTAACCCATGGCTCCACCACAACGTGTACAAGAATATCAACAATAATAATGAACGTAATTTCTCAACAATAAATATGTCTCAACAATTATCATTTCTCATCAATGTGATAACGGCTTTTACAACTTCAACGCCAATAATACAATAGTGAGAAAGATAATGTCTAACCACGATACTAAATAAAAACAACTCACAATAAAATAGATAACACATACTGACGAATTCAAATAAGGATAATTAATCATGAAAAAGAAAACATGATATGATCCTAGGTAGTTCGGGAAAAATGGAGAATGTTGAGAATGATCCTAAATTATCTAGTGGACCATTGACCCGCTCCAAGTCTAAGAACATCCAAGGGATGCACGCTAAGGAGATGCATGATCTTCAACGATTGACTAGAAGATGTTTGGAGAGTCACTTAGAGGATTCATTCAAAGAATACCATGTTTGGAGTCTTGAGAAAAGAATCAAGACCCAAGTCAAACACGGTTTGATCAACCGTGTGACTCAGTTTGACCAACTGTTGGATACGGTTCAAGAGGGGCCTGAAGAGCTAAAGAAAATAGGTTTCTGGAATTCGACATGATTCAAATGTGAGTTACGATTGAGGTTACGGTTGAGGCTACGGTTTGGCCTGGCGAGTTTTTTTGGGAAATTTACTTTGAAACATTTTCTATTTTACCTATTGGGTATTTATAACAGTCTAGGGTTTTTTCATCAGCCACTTAGCATATTTTGACATAAGAAAACTATTGAGAGAGATTTGGAACCTCTTGGCTCGAGTTCAACTTTGGGTTACCTGTTTTCAATACTTGGGTTCTTGAGGGTAATTTTCTTCTCCTTTCTTTATATCTAGGGTTTCTAATTTGTCGTTCTTGGGAGGCTATTCGATAATATTTCGATTGTTTCTTGAGACGATGACTTAGGGTTCTAGATTTTCTTCTATACTTAATTATTCAGACTACTTTTGATTATCTTAATCAAATCTATCATTAGTTTTTTCTTCAATTATAGTTAATTTCATATTTCGCTGCTTTGTTTATCTCGAATCGTATCAGTTGGTATCAGAGCGAAGGCTCGGGTATTGTTCTAAAAACCTCATGTTCTCCAATATTGAAATCAAGATCTGAACTAATAAAAAAAGGGCAAAAAAGTATAGTTCTTGTTTTCGACTAAACCCTTGTCGACTTGCTTACAAAAACAAAAACAAAAAAAAGTTTTTGAGTTTCAAAAAAAAATTAGAAAGAAAATTATTGAAGTGTTCTTGTTGATTGTTGGGGGAAGATTACTTTTGGATAAGAAAGATTCATTTGGGAATTCTTGTTAAGGATGAACTAGTGCTAGTTAGCATTAAATCATTCTTAATATTTGAAATTGAAGATTTCTTTCGTGTCAATTCGTTCGTGCTTTTCTCGTTATTTTCGTAGAAATTTCTTGGCTCCTGTCCTTAGTTTTTAAAGGTCCGTTCTTGATTACATAAACTCCACTCTTAAATTACTTTCAATAAAACTCATTCTTGGATAGGTTATTTGTGAGTTGAGCTCGAGCATTGAGGATTTTCAAGTGGTGAGGCAGATATTATACACGAGTGATAAGTGAAAAATCATAAATGAGATAAAAACAAGAGGTTGTGTGGGCTTGTTTGAATCAATTATTTTTTCTATAAGCATGTCTACTGCAGATTCAAGTGATTTGGTAAAAAAATGATTGAATATAGTGATGATGAATGGTGGGATTCCTATGATGAAGATGATTGAGGAAGTAGCTCATGTAATTCTTGTGGGAAGTACGATGGGTGTATTCCTTTTCATGATTCAAGTGAAGACTCAAGTGATGATGAAACATGGTATGTTCCTTATCATGATTCATATGATTATGATTCGTACGAGTATGTTACTAACAAGTATGATAACCATCATGCTAGTCATGGAAGATATGGAGTTGAATCAAGGAACATCAAAGATCATGGAAAAATATTTTACAAGGGTAGCGAGGTAAGTTCGATCCATGGAAACTATAAGATATCGATACGATTCTTTAAAGGAATTCATGGTCCGTGTCACGACCCAAAATCTGTTAATGGTCGTGATGACGCTGGACACCACTGTCAGGCAAGCCAACACCAAGAAGTTAATCAAATTCTCATTTTAGTAGTTTTGAAATCATTTCTTTTCATTACATTAAATAGTAAATAATGAACTTCCCCTGAGTACACAAAATATCTTTAACAAATTCAAATAATGAATAAATCCCATAGTCATCCCAAAACCCGGTGTCACAAGTGAATTAGCATTTACTGGGAAGTAAAATAAAATACAATAACTGTCCGGAATACGAATTTGGACAGAAAGAAAGATACAAGTACTCTGAAGGAGACTCTGTTGGTTGCGGATCGTCTCATAAGATGCAGATCACCTAACTCCCCGTATCAACCACACCGTTGCGCCCACAAGGCCACTATCCATATATGTACATGTATATCAGAATGTACAACAAGTGTAGTATGAGTACGAAAATAACGTGTACCCAGTAAGTATCCCGTCTAACCTCGAAGAAGTAGTGACGAGGGTTCGACTCCGACACTTACTAGTGGTCTAATAATATCAGGTACGGTAAAGAAATGAATAAATATGAAATGGAGTAAATGTATGAAACAAACAAGTATAAATTACGTGGTACAATTCCCTTCTTTACAATTTACTCAGCTCTCAACTAGAAAGTTCCCTCCGTAACCGGAGCATATACATAGATACAGTGAATTTCATCAAAGAGGTTGTCATAACTCAAATAAGGGAAAACCCCTCAGATACACTGGCTTCTATCCAAATATATAGGAAATGCCGAGGCGTACGGCCCGATCCAACATAAAAGTAAATTGTGGACTGCCAGAGGGTCGAATGGCGCGAACCATAGATACATCTATTAACCTGCGGAGGCAAACGGCCCGTTCCCATGAGAGTGTGGTACATAAATCCTGCCAACGCAAACGACCCGATCCCATAAGAGTAGCAGAAGGAAATACCCCCCTCGCGAAACATACATGCAGCGCGGTCACATAGATTTCTTAATCTATTATAATATTCCTCAATTCCTTTTGAAATTACGAAGTCCAAACGAAACCTTTTAAATCTAAAATTCCTAAATTTTGACTCCTCTCAAAACATTTAATAAGAGAACTCAATCTCACTCCCTCTCAAGGCAAACAATGAACATAAATCAATAACAATATCAACAAGGCATGATGTAAGCCTAAAACTACCCGGACATAGGCATAGCTAGTAGGTACGTATAGACTCTCATCACCTCGTGAGTACTTAGCCCCCACAAATAGAAGCAAATAATAATTTAGTCCACCAATGGGGTTAATTCCCTCTTGCAAGGTAAGAAAGGAGACTTACCTCGCTCCGAAGTTCCATAGCCGGCTTCCAAGCCTTTCCAACAACTCTAATTGATGCCCAACGCTCCAAAACTAGTCAATAAATGTGTAAACCCATAAAAACATACACTAATACTCACGACAATTCAATTTAAACAATTTCCCAACTCCGCTCGAAAAGTCGATAAAATCACCCTCGGGCCTATGTGCTCGGATTCCGAAATTTTAGAAGATAAAGATTACCCATAACATTACGAACTCAAATATATATTTTATTCCCAATTCCATTCCAAATTCGTGGTCAAAAATCCAAAATATCAAATTCTAGGTCTTCTACCAAAACCCCACAATTTTCACTAATTTCCATGTTCAAATCCATATATAATCATGTATTTAACTTAATACTTGCGGGAATTACTTACCTCATAATAGATGATGAAATCCCCTCTCTTCAAAGGCTCCAAAAATCACCCAACCAAAGTGAAAATGGGTGAAAAATGGCCAAATACCGTCTTTAAAATAAACACACTGCCCAGCGATTCTTCGCACCTGCGGTCACTTGACCACTTTTGCGGTTCCGCAGGTGCGGGCAAAGGTGTCGCTTCTGCGGTCCAGGGCCCCCAGCCCATTTTTGCTTCTGCGCCTTCTCTTCCGCAGGTGCGGTCTCGCTACTGTGGCGAGATGAACGCATTTGCGGTCCGAGCACTCCCCAGCCAAAATCGCATATGCGACCCTCGTAGCCGCTTCTGCAACTCCGCACCTGCGGCCAAAACCTCGTAGGTGCGGTTATACCAGGTGACAACAACCCTCAGCCTTTCTTCCAAGTCCAAATTCGATATGTTAGGCACCCAGAATCCATCCAGGGACCCCGTCCAATCACACTAACTAGTTCCAAAACACATTACGAACTAAGTCAAGCCTTGAAATCACATCAAACAACGCTAAAATCACGAATCACGCCCCAATCCGAACTTGATGAACTTTAGAACTTCAAACTTCTTCATTCGATGTCGAAACCTATCAAATAACGTCCGATTGACCTCAAATTTTGCACACAAGTCATATTCAACATTACGGACTTACTCCAACTTCCGGAATCGAAATTTGACGCTGATATCAAAAAGTCCACTTCCGGTCCAACTCCTCAAAAACCTTCGAATTTCTATCTTTAGCCAAATGACTCCAGAATGACCTACAGACCTCCAAATCCACTTCTGATCGTGCTCCCAATACCCGAATCACCATACAGAGCTATTCCCAGATTTGGAATCCCAAACAGACATAAATAACATTTAAATGCACTTTAACCCAAATTTATGAAATTCTTCCAAAAATGCTAACTTCCACAATAGGCGCCGAAACGCTCCTGGGTCATCCAAAACCCGATCCGAACATACGCCCAAGTCCAAAATCATCATACAAACTTGTTGGAACCTTCAAATCCTGATTCTGAGATCGTTTTCTCAAAGGTCACACTTTAGTCAATTTTTCAAACTTAAAGCTTACGAAATGAGAACTCTCTTCCCAAATCAACTCCGAGCTTCCCGAAATTCAATTTCGACCAGGCGTACAAGTCATAATACCCAAAGTGAAGCTGTTCATGGCCTCAAACTGCTGAACAACATGCTAGAGCCCAAAACGATCGATCGGGTCGTTACATTCTCCCCCAGTTAAGCATACATTCGTCCTCGAAAGTGCTGAGAATTGCACTGGAGTTGTCTGAAATTACTGGTTAACACCTCACGCACCTACCCGTGATACCACCACTGAGTTGAGCACATTAGCTCGAGCAAATATGAAGTTATTCTCTTACATTTAGGCAAATAAGCCTTAGAGCCCAATTCCAACATCCAGAATTCTCTGCCAGGCCTGCTTCTAACATACGAGCACCGCATCAATCCCTACATGATGTACCAAAACATGACTGCATTCCTTTGCTGAATTCACACTATGCATTGCATAGCTCGCACGACCATAATAACATTCTCTGATGATAACATCCAACATTCCACGAATCTGATGCTCACTCACACCTCGTGACTCATATAAGTCCTGTTCCAACTCTTGCAATACTGCCACGACGGAAAAGATGTGTAGAAATTCATAACCAACTGCCAAGTCAACAAATCATTGAGTCTATACTCCTGACAAGAACCATTACATCATTATGAACCAATTAATGGCATTTGCTCTTTAATATACTTCATACAATCCGATCGCACTGATCCTAGATCCAATAATCTCGTCTCACCCAGAACGAGTTGCTCCGGCAATAAGCCACCCCAAACATGACCAACAGTCTCACATGATGCCACAATGTGCCACTAAGCTACAAACTCGAACGTGACACATAAGGAAAATGAGCTCTGGAAGGAACTGCTCAACCAACGTAACTAATATGAAATTTTCTTAGAGAAGGGGAAACAAAATACACAAAAATAGAATATAAGAACTACTCATCATCACACTGTTGCGGCGTGCAACCCGATCTAAATAACATACCCGTGGCGACGCGCCACCCGATCCACACATAAAATTCACATAAGGAGATACACACCGAGCTAAATTTCTCATTACAACAAAATACCGAATATCGGTCACAAGCGCAATAAGTGCATAATACCATCATTGGGGAGACAGATAGCGCCATACGCTACAAAACTCAAGCACAATTGAGGTGTGATATATGATCTGAATCTCAAGAGCCATCATGCTCACGTAATATCATCATTACGCGGAACCTCAATACATAAAAAATTTATCAAGCCGTTACACAACTCACACGGCACAATATAACATTGCATGAAATAGCCGACAATGAAACAACATCCATCATCCGAATACTCCTCCGTGAGGAGCGTTATGCTGAAATGAACATATCTAGCATGATATAGAGCCCATATTCATATTTAAATTCATTCACAGACCTTAAACTGATTCTGATCGCGCCGAACTAGGCTAATAGCCTTCCTGGATCCATAATAGCCCATTTTTTCTCATAACACACAAGAACAACCATCATAGCTGGGACAAACTCCCACAATCCACAACCAAATGAACCGAGCGCCCTCTAGGCATAAATTCTCAAATAAGCAATCTTACCACATTCTCCATACTTGGTTTAAATCTTCAATCAATCAAGTGACCACATGTCACCCTTATACAATCTTCCCGTGGAATACACTTTCACGACCTCGCGCACCAGATAACAAGTCTCCACCTCCAAAATACCGGCCGTACAAATGCTGCAAAGCAAATCAAGAATCCGCAACCAGAACGCAAAGCCTTTTACACAAACACCGATCTCAGGTGATGCTAAAGGCAATACCAGCTTACCATAAAAATCAAAACCCATTTCCTGCTCATCCGAGCTCGTGACATTTTTGCCAACACTAAACCGCAACCTTTATTCCTCACTTTCAAATCCATACTGCTCGTTGCACCTAACATGCCGGTACGCGATAGCACAAGAATTTCATCATCACTTGCCGCACCCTCCTTTTTCCTCGCGGAAATTGGGTTTTGACATTCATTTGGGACAACTCCCTTCCTTTTGGGAGAGGGGTATGGAAAGTGAAGAGTCGCCACCTAACGGATTTATGGTGCGTTAGGGCACCTAATGCAAGTAACTCATGAAACCAGTATACATTACCAGAGATTGGGTAAGGGCTTGAAATTACCTTGAGGGGAAGGTGTTAGGCACCCCTTGAGGTCCACAATGGCTGGTCCCGGCCAAACTTACTTAGCAAATTAGTCATTTAATAGATAAGCCGTCTAAGCACATATATGTAAGTAAGATGAAAGGATTTAAAAGGTAAGAAGTCTGAGCACATATATGTAAATGAGATAGGGGAGTCCTAAGTTATTAGCCTATAGGATCACATCTATACAAAGCCCGGTAATCCTTCCTCAACTAGAGGGGTTACACATGACATTAGCGCACAGGTCATCATATCCTTTTACTACCCAATTAACCTCCCCTTAGCGGTTATATATGCGATTTTAAATTAGACGGACTCTAAGTGTGCATTACTCGTCCCTTCCTTGTGGTCCCGGAGGTGTTTAGAACCTCCATTTTTGGGCCGTTTTGGACTCTCCTAAGGTGTTTAAAGGGGAAAATCTAAGTGACAATAAAGAACATATAGGACTGTCAAGTATGAAAACAATTAAGAGGGCACATGTTTACCTACACACATAAGTAGGTAATTAGCACGTCTCAAACACAGATTTCAGAGTTTCAGAAAGTCCTGGAACAGGATACCTAGGGGAACATAACAAGCAGAAAATACGCAGTATTGTTTTAAGGCGAAGTGATATAAACCTAATCAGTTTGCCTACTGATTTTAGAACCTGCTGAACATGGGCAGTCACAAATAAACAAAACAAAGTTTTACAACTTTATAGGACATTAATTACCTAAGGCTTGCCTAGGCGTGGATCTGTGATACCCTATAAACAGGTAATCAGAATTCTGGGAATTAGTTTTAAAACAATTGAACTATTAAGTCTTATAGGCATGATGGTCTAGGTGCTGAATATCAGGAAATCGATTTCATACAAATGTATCATATAACATGGTGTCTAGTCAAGAAATTTATATAATGCACATAGAGAATGGTCATTTTTATTAGGCAGGATTACAGCAGTAGCCTAACGACAGTATTTCTAGGTGATTTTGACTTATGCATAAGCAGAATTTCGTAATAATGAACTACTGAGCTATAAAATGTTTTTTTAATATGAAAAACTAGTAAACCGTAATTATTCTAAGGCAGGGTTTCTAATGCAAATAACACAACGGTCCTACAACATGATCTCTAATGCAAGTAACATAATATAGGTCTAAAAGCATGATTTATACTGCAAATAAACATAGTACAAATCTAAAGCATGATTTCTACCTAATTTCCCCACGAAAAATCGTATAAGAATCCCTACCCTTTTACTAATTTCCCCAAAATCTGTTTACAAAGATAATTATTACATACCAGAATTGAATGAATTACATAAATATAAGCTTTACTATAAGGAGCCTGCAGATAGGCCCAAAGTAACCCTGGAGACACCGGGCCTTCAACACAGTCTCAGATGCCAAGAGTTTCATAGCCAATAGGGCGTCCTGGTGTGTCAAAGTTCCCTAAGGACCTCAGGGATCCTAGGCAATGTTCACACCAGGATCCTTTGAATAGAGAAGTGATTATGTGCAGTGTGGAGAAGGCCAGCCCCAGTGTGCCAGAGTTCGGAGTAATCTCATGGATTCCTAGGCAGTACACACACTGGAGGGGTAGAACTTAAGAATCTAAGAGTAGAAGTGAGAGTGCTTGACATAGTTTTGAAATAATTTGGTAAAGACAGTGTAGAGATAACCCTTTTAGGAGTGAAAATGTTTTCAGGAATAGAAACAATTTTAGGAAAATGCCAGGAATGAAAAATAGTTTTTGAAATCAATTCTAAAAAGAACAAAGATTCAACATACAACCATACAACTCAAAGTGCTCAGACTCACAACCATTCAACAATCAGCTTTACAAACAGGGGTCAAGGGGTTGGGAGCATAGAGAGCTTCACAACGGAAACAAATGAACAGGGTCTAAGAGAGCATATGGAGAAATAACTGTACAGAAAAACTAGGAGTCTATTGATTCAGAGACTTAACAAGTCAGTCATGGTAATAGGCAATTAAAACATAGATATAGAGTGTGGGAATAGTCATGTCGAAGACAGGGGTGCATTAGTCCTACCAATTAGGATCAATCAAATACATTAGGAGTCTAAGACCCTATCATGAGCATACTAGTGGAGGGGAGTAAACATGAACTAAACAGACATGCAAACAAGACAAATGAGATCTAGGAATGCTCGATTAACACTTGGACTGGAGAGGGTAAAACCTAAACATATTGGGTAAAACAGGAAACAGGAAGACAATTAAATACATAGCCAATTAACTGGTGCAGGAATAGGCATGGATTTACATAAAGGAACACATAAAGTTGAGTTTCAAAATAGAACTAGAGACATACCAGTTAAGGAAGCAAAGTGCAGAATGTAAAGTAAGTAGAGTTCCACTGTCTAGCCTTGGCTTTCAACCGGCTAGACCAACAGTTAGCACAGGTAGTAGAGAAAGAAGAGAGAATTTGAGAGTGTGTGTGCCTTCTGAACTAATTGTCCGTGTTTGAGGTAATACAAGAGTGTATATATATAGTACTTAGGGAGTGGAACAAGTAAGGTAAAGAGAATAAAAGTTCAATCAATTAAGGATCAATCAACCAAATCACAGAATCAATTCATATAGGGAGTCTGGAAAAGATCCCTTTAATTGGGGAATGGTCAATTAACGGTCATAGTAGGGTTCAATTAAGGTAATGAATCAAAATCATACCATATAGGGAGTCAGTAAAAATCCCCAATCTATTGCCCACTAATTAAGTCAAATAAAATAGGGAAAACATGTCACAAATAAGGAAACCAGCAAAATCTCAGCACATGAATTTTAACAAGGCAATTAACAAGAAACAATCAGTAAAAAATCTTCAAAGAGTACTAATTTTATAGGAAAGAATTATTTGAATCTTCAGATAGAAATCAACCAAGTAAGAATCCCAAAGGGTTCTTACTTTAACGAGAAAGAAATCGTTCAAATTCTTAACAGAACTCGATCAAGTAGAAATCTCACGAAATACTGATTTTAACAGGGAAAATCGTTTAAGCTCCTAAATAGAATAAGTTAATAGGACTGGTTTGCAGAGATAAGCACAATATCGAGATAAAAAAATTGAAGAAATAAGTGTAACACACAGAAACATACACGAGGATCAGTCAAGCTAGAAAAGAGACAATTAGTTTAAACACTGAAAAAGTTAGAAAGAAAACCCTTTTGAAAAATACTTAGGGCAACCCTAATTTCAGAAGAAAGCAAATGGAATCGAAATAGTTAACCAAAACAGGAGATATTCGAGGGAAAACACCAGATAATACTCGAACCGTTTAAGATCTACAAAGATCTAAACGGATTCGAGTAGTCGCAAACTAGGGTTTTCAGAAAATAGTAGAGATGAAAGAAACTCGGTCAAAACTATGGATTTGAACTATAAATAGGAGGAAACCAATACTCACAAACGAGAAAGTCCATAGACAGGCCGGTAAACAATTTTCAAGCAGAATATGGTTGGCCTTCCTTGAGATCTCCTCAAAGAATCATGAAATCAAAGAGCCAAGGAGTACAGGAGACCAGTGATGGTCGAAGAAGGCACGATAACACCATAAAAGGGGGTTCTCGTCGGTGACGGCGTTTAGGGTCAGGGTGAGCTTGAGAGAGAATGGAGAGGAGGAGGGATCCAAGGGCGACCGGGTTGAGTGAATGATTAGGGGTTAAGGTTAGTTGGGATTAATTATGGTAAGGGTTGGTGCCACGATTGGACGGGGTTATTGGGTATGGTAGGCAGGTTGGGATTGGGGATGAATTGGGCTGGTAGTTTTTTAGGGTTTGGGCTAATATAGTGGGTTTGGTCCGAAAAAATCAAAGGAATTAAAAAGGCTATTTATTAAATACCCAATTAATTGATAAAATAATTTGTAAAAATGATTTTCATGCATAACAATGTTTTAAGACAGTTACTCAACATTAATAAAAATACAAAAAGGATACTTTCTGGTAAAATAATGTAATAATGCATACATGAGTTATAAATTACAAAGTTATTGCAATTATGACCCAAAAATATAAATATGGCCATTTGTGAAACAATTAGAGCTTATTATAAATATAGATAGTAGAATTAAGCCATAAAATTATTACAAAATCATTTGTGATACAATTAGTAATTATTTATATAAATAAAATACTAGGATAAATTAATTTTACAAAATGTAGAAATTATGAAAATATATCAATTGATGCTAATGCATAGTTTTGAAGGATATATGCATTTTGGAAATAATATAGGAATAAATTGGGTATCAACATCACTCCTGAACCATTATTAGGGTAAACATTTCATCATATAGAAACTTTTTACTTAACTCATTCCGAGAGAACCATAGCAACACACGAGTGAATTCTCATAACCGTAGAACCTGCAAATCCTCCAGTAGTGGTATAAACCACCATAACCTTTCCGGGATCCGCATACGCATCACATGCCATAATACTTGAATACCCCCAAATAGAACCAATCACGGGTCCGTCAAGCCTCGCACGTACCGCCATAAATCACATGCATAATCTAACCACGCTGGAAGAACTGATCACTGCCGCCATCATGCCAATCCAACCATGGCTAACTGATCCGTATTCTTCTAACTTATCCTTAGCTCGACTCAGAAATAATAATAACTCCAGTCAACACACAACAACTCAATACGCACTCTTCCTGAGTGGCCTTGCATCACGAGACCATGTTGTCTCCAAACTCATGAATTGTTTCATGCCCTCCTTGCACACACATACACATCTTCGACCGATACACCCATTCTGAAAATTCTCCTACAAATCTGAAGTCATTTTCTCTCATTTCTCCGATGCTACACTGCAAGCCAAAAATATCATAGAACATTCCGAGCCTCTTATCATAATTCGCTGCAAAAACTTGATTCTCAACCATACCGCGGGCTTGAAATCCTTAGGCACCGCATTTTAATCCTTTTGAATTCGCTAGGACCGTCGTTGAGAGTCACCCACTTTGGCTTGGTCTCGAATATAATCAACTCCCAGGCTCCATTGGTGTATTGGTAAAAATGAGCTTCACACATGTAATAAATCTTGATGACTCAACAGTCTACGTGGAGCAGTGAAGACACGACAGCTGGACGTGACTCTATGAAGAGGTATGAGGAAAAGAGGCACGGCTAATCACACCCACGAGTTAATTAGCTACAGAAGTCTCAACCTAATTGAGAAGATGAAGAGACACAGTCAAAAATTATCTGGGCGGAACAAAGGGCAGATTCAGAGATCTTCAATTAGTGATCCACACGTTACACAACATTCACGCAACAATTACAGTTACTTATTGTAACGTTACATTAATGTCATAATTAGTCATTAATGCTCAATCACTGAAAAAGGGCAAACGTTATAGTAAGAAATTCCCTATATAAGGGAGTAAAATATAACTTGTAAAGGGACATTCGAACTACTATTGCAATATACTTTCTTTTTGTGCATCTTATTGCTTTCCATTTACAAGTTTGCCTACAATTATAATCCTATTCTTTGGTTATAAAAAACCCGTGTTCTTAAAATAGCTTTGGGCAAAAAATCCAATTCTTTGGTTAAACAAATTGGTTCCGTTACCGGGAATCTGATAATCTTTGTTTGCTTTTCAAGTGATATGCTTTGAACTATGTCGAACTCCAATGACAACAACCAGCAAAGGAATGGAACCCCGGTTCCATCGCCTTCAGGAACCCCACGTGGTTCAAGGGAACAATCCCCAGAAAGATCCAATAACAACAATGATAATAATGATCAAACGGTAGAACAAGATCGGGTAAAGCAAATGATTGCAGAGTATGTGAGCCAGGCTTTGCAAGAATTTGCGAGGGGATTACCAGCAGCGTCACCTGCACCACTGACACCACCCCCCAATAATACCATCACCATGGAAAATCCTCAATCTGGGTTGGCAAACTCAGGAAGGGGAGATACTCCTAATGAATCTCTCGAAGCGAGACCAGGTATGTCTAATAACTCTGAATTACAGACTTTATTACTAACTTTGCAGAAACAGGTGAAGGAACAAAACGATCGAATCGAACAAATTCCTGGAGTACCACCTGTTATCAAAGGCATTGACGTTGATAGATATTCTCAACAACCTTGGAAACCAAGCGCAGCACCTGTACCCATTCCAAAGAAGTTTAAAATGCCTGATGTACCTAAATATGATGGGACAGCCGACCCACATGACCATGTAATTGCTTTTACCACCGGAGTGAAGGGCAACGACTTAACAAAACAAGAAATTGAGTCAGTCCTAGTTAAAAAATTTGGAGAAACACATACCAAAGGGGCGCTAACCTGGTATTCTCTTCTCCCTGAAAACTCTATTGATTTTTTGCTGAGCTTGCAGATTCTTTCACAAAGGCACACTCCGGTGCGCAAAAAGTCGAGAAAAGGATGTAGGACATCTTTAAAATAAAACAAGGAGACACGGAACTACTTCGTGAATTTGTAGACAGGTTTCAACGAGAAAGAATGCAACTACCAAGGGTGCCTGATAATTGGGAAGCCATGGAATTCGCAGGTAACCTAAATGACAAAAGCTCAAAATCCACGAGAAGACTCAAGAAAAGCTTGAGAGAATTCCCAGCTACAACGTGGAATGATGTTTATAACAGGTGTAGTACTAAACTTCGAATAGAAGAAGATACCATTACTCGTTCGAAAGAGGAAGATTATACCAGATCCAGACATTCAGAATCAGACATGAGATCAGGTAAAAACAGGTACGATCCTTACTTGGGACCATCGGGACATGAAACTCGTCCTAGGTTTGAAAACACCAGGTCAGATTAGGGACCACCAAGCAGAGATGCGGGCTCGTCCTCATCTAGATCCAGAAGGGATCAAGATCAACGACCTAGAGGTAATGCGCNGATGGCCCAAAGAGATGAGGTCGAATCCGAATAAGAGGAACCCAGATCTCTGGTGTGAATTCCATAATGATCATGGACACAGAACTTCAGATTGCAGATTTTTGCAAGATGAGGTAGAACAATTATTGAAACAGGGCTATTTGACAGAATTGTTCAGTGAAAAAGTAAACAGGCATACATGAAGAACACGCAGGAGCCCCCAAAACCTCCATCTCCAAAATGAACCGTCAACGTGATACACGGAGGTGAAGAAGTAAACGGAGTGGTCTGCAAAACGACCACGAAGTTCACAATTACACACGGAAAACGGGTTTGTGAAAATTTGGAAGCAGACGATATAACCTTCGATGATGCAGATATCGGCAGATTAATGCTCCCTCACAATGATGCTCTGGTAATATCTTTACTTATTCATAACACTAACGTAAAAAGAGTGTTGATTGATCCAGGTAGTTCAGTCAATATCATTTTGCTAAGAGTCGTGGAAGAAATGCTATTGGGGAATCAAGTAATCCCAAGGGCACGATCCTTATCAGGGTTTTATAACTCCACGGTTATAACAAAAGGAGAAATTGAACTTAGAACTTATGCTGAGGGAGTAATCAAAAGTACCAGGTTCCAAGTCATCGATACTGACATGGCTTAT